>CAJQZJ010024926.1:0-11658 GCA_907164525.1 Lophiomys imhausi | reverse complement strand
CCCAGAGACTGTATCATTCTAAAAGGTTATGAAAGTAGTTGTTATGACTATCAATAGGTTTAGTGGATAGGTTAAAGGGGTTGTAGGAATTTATAGGAATAAAATTAAGTGTATTTGTTATAAGTGAATATAGTTATTAATAAAGAAGTGTTTAATTAAAAAGTTCGGTTACATATCTGGCTGGTAGCCATAGTATTATACAAAAAAATCTACATATCTCTGGCTATTTTGTTTGCTAGAAATAATAACCACCAGCATTTTGGGGATGATAACAATGTGCCATGTATTTTACATGGCTTTCTGCTTGAATTCCCACACTGCTGTAGTGAGGGATATACACTATATTCAATTCTATTTTATAGGAAACCACAAAAGTAATGGGGCTAAAGTCACTTGCCCAAGGCTATATGGCTATAAAGTTTCAGCATAGAAACTTTAGTTTGCTATTTTTGTATACTTATGATTAGCCTGTAAATGCTCCATGAAATGTGCTCCTGTTTAAAGTAGTTATCTTACCATAGCTACAGAGGCATATGTGGATCAAGCATTATCATTGCTTTGCTGACAGGAAATTGGGTTCTGTATTTGTTCTCTCTGATGTCTAATATTCAAAAGGATGTAACTATCTTTCCATTTCCTCCTACAATTAAAGCTGTACTATGGCAGGTAACCAATTTTAATAGATTATTACAGGGCATGCATTTTTGCTTCAGTTAATACGATCCCCACATCCACCCATTAGACAAACGTTCAACACGTCCTATTGCTTATTAGGGGTCCTTTCCTGTTTTCTCCCCCAAATTAGGGATAGTTCTGGTAATCATTTAGGAAACTATAAAAATGGATTCTTCAGCATATTCTATTGTCTTATGCTAGCATGCAGAGAACATATTTGTTTGGAACTGTTATTGAAACCAAAGCCATCAAAAAAAGGGCCGAATCCATTAGATTTCACAAGATTCTTTTGGTAGAAAGCATTCCTTTTTTGGTTTTTGGTTATTTTTCATGTCATTTCAGCCACAAAAAGTTATAGTAAGCCACATGATGTATGCAACAAATCCCAAGTTCTTATGAAATGATGCCAAACTTCATAAGCAGTATTGAAGAAGAGCAGTCAGGAGATTGAAGGATGAGGACTCTGATACACAGTCTCCACTTGAGATTCATTTTAATTGCCTAGGATCATACCTCATCTCCAAGACATGTTTCAGAATAGTGGAACGGGAAAATAAAAGGTACCACAGTGAATTCACAGGATATGTCAGGATAATAAGGAGGAAAGGGCACATATAGAACATAAATAAAAGAAAGAGGATATGAATTTAATAGAATACAGAGAGAAAATCACAGATAAATATGTTCTATGTTATTACAAAGATAAACAAGAGTATTAGAAATATGAAGTGATCAGTCCTTAAAACTTTTTACTTGCAAACTTTTTTTACCAATAATCTTTACTCAGTCTCTTAAATATGTATATTAAATAGTCACATAAATCAAGCATATGCTGATAATTTATCAAAGAGAAATATATCTTGAAACGACTTTTGGTGTATGATATAACCCACCATTTACTACTGACAAAAGCAAATTTGCATATTAAGAAATAGATGTGTCTGTTCATTTTTATATGAAGAAATCTTTGCTGAGCATTGTACACTGCAGGATATATTACATAGTATGTGTTTTGAGGAGTTGTTATATATTTTGATTTTATGATCATCAATGCCAAAAAGGCTACTTCACATAATATATAGTAAAAAGTAGCAGAAGTATGTTTAAAAGTCTCAAAAATTGTTGGAAATTATTTATCCTGAGTTAAAATTCATTTAATGAATTTTATGAAATGTAAACCATCGATCATTATTCATATGATAAACTGGAGAGCCTTTCTGCTGGGAAACTAGGATCAGTCTATTTCACAGAATAAATTACCTAGCCAATAACAGCAGTGAGAAAAACTTTTTTTATACATATTGATGACATAAAATACATGCATAATGTAAGAAAACTAGGAATGAAGAAAAGGAAAACAATTTAATTATCTAATTAATAAAAGGATAGCAAATAAGTAACAAAAAGAGAAACAGAGGAAACTATAAAATATTTAGGGGAAAGACCAGTGAAAGCTATCTGTCAACACCCATGGAGACATGCAATAAGTGGATCTGAGATGTTTATCTGAGGGTATAAATTATTGAAAACAGAGAAATGTTTACGTAAAAAAGTGAAGGGCAACTTAGGAAAACATAAGAAGCAAGAAGGTAAGAAAAAGAATGTCAAATGCAGATGAATAGTGTGAGTTACACCTCACTCCAGCTAAATCAATTCTTTGAAATGACAAAAAACAAACAACTTCCCACCACCCAAACCCCAAACAATGCATGGCAAGACTTAACACCAAGAAAATGACAACATTTAAAAATAAAATACAAAGTACATAGTTGTAATCAAATGCAAATAGACTATAAATTTGAGAATCATAAAAATTTTTATTAAATACTAACTACATTAATCTGAAAAAAAGAGAAGAACACCTACTGTTGTATAAAATTCTTCTCAAATGGCCACAAGGAAAACACAAATTAGACTGGGGTGGGTTAATAGCCACTAAGCAGTTTAAATGTGCTTGAAAGATGTCCTTGCCTCAAAGCTTGGGCTATTTTACAAATGAATTCAATGCAACTATCAAGAGTCAGGCAATTTCATTCTTAAACACAATATTACAGAAATAAATAGAAAAAAAGAAACTATGAAGAATTAAATTTATGGAGCAATTTCATTTGTGATCATAAAAGGATTTAAATATTTTAAGAAAATGCTGCAATCCATTGTTATTGCAGGATGAAATTATAGCACTGGCCTATAAATGTCCAGATGATTTGACATTAAATAAAATCTGTAGCTGTAATAAGTGCAGACAAAAATACAAAACAAAACAAAACAAAACAAAAAAAACCAAACCAAACAACAAAACCACAATAATCCTGTCCAGCATTGACAAAATAATAGGAAACAAGCAATAGAAAGGAAGTTCCTTACTAAAATCCTGCAGTGAACAACAGTTTTAATGGAAAAGCATTAAGCACATTACATCTGATGTAGGGATCAGGAAAACAATTCACTTTTCATGCTACCACCCAACTGATTTCTACAAACAGAAAAATCAACTGAGGTTTGCTTGGGTGTTGCCTGGGTTTAATTTTGAAAGTACCATATCTTGGAAAACTTTAAAAGCAGGCTTACCTACGTGGTTTGAGCAGTAAACAACAGATTTTAACCCAGAAGTCCCATTTTCTAGAAACCCTTTGAGACTCAGGCAAACTAGGATTTGTGGTCAACTTACTCTAGACCCTGGGAAAAGCAATAACAAGAAAAAAATATGTGAAGTGTAGAAAACTTTGAAAGGAAAAAGTAACTTTTTGTTTAATAAGATAGAATATGAAACACACTAAACTGCTAATAATGATGATGGTGATATATTGCAACAAAAGCCACCAGCAACAAAAGTCAATAGAAGTCTCAGTACAGTAATCAGCCCACTCTCTATGATTCCTGTTTTTATGGCTTTCGTTATCTAGGGTCAAAAATAGTGGGAACAGGTATAATTTTTTAAAGCATCTTATAAATTGTATAACATTCTGAGCAGTGTGATACAATTTCTTACTTGAGACAGGAATCATCTCTCTGTAAATTGTATCCATGCTAAATAGGTTACCCTCCTGTTTTTGACTTTTGTTATCTCAGTTGTCAGACTGACTGCCATAATACCACAGTATATATATAATACCACAGTATATATATATATATATATATGGTTCAGTATAAGCCAAAGCATATCTTCCCCTCATTCAGTTGTTTCTCTCTGGAATTTTTCATAACTACAAGAAATAGGACAAGACAGAAAGTTGGTACTGACAGTGAGGTCACTATTGTCAGTATTTGACTATTGGGTTCAAAAGCCAGTTGCAGGTATTCATTGTGAGTACATACTAAAACAAGAAATGCTATCTTGCAGCCAAAGATGTAGTTAAAATTAGAAAATCAGAAAATCTGTTCTATCAAAATGTGATGGAAATGGGCTCCCTCATGTTGTTGGAAGTACAAATCAGAATCATTCCAAAGGGCCTAGTGGAGTCCAGTGGGACCTAATAGAGTAAGCATGCAAATGATGCTCAACTGATAAAAATAAATGCTGCAGTGGTGGTTGTCTCAGCAATTTCCCAAGCCTTCACAACTTGCTAGCTGTGCTACCGCAGTGTCAATCAGAGGTCTACCCAGAGGTTACCTCGGTAGACAATTCAACTTTCCCTGAAAGTATATGGCATATCATATTTAGAATAAGTCTCAGGGAACTGGTGAAGTTCAGACAAATTCTTTGACATAAAATAACACAAATGGCTTCTATTCTAATTTCCAGTAAGGCCCTAATTCCCATGTGAGATCTCATTAGCACAAACTTCACTGTTCACTTTCTTACTGACATTCTAGTTTTCTGAGCCCTCGTCAGACTCTTCTGTTGAATTTGAGTTTACAACATTCTAGGGGTTTTCCATCCCACAGAATTCAAACTTTTCTGAATTATACACATAACCAGTTCTTTGGAGGGTTTTGAATCAAATGGTCAGATACTCACAACAGTGACCTCACTCTGAGGACCAACTTTGTGTATTGCCATACTTAGGTAACTATGAAAAATTTCTGAAACAACTTAATGAGGGAAGATTTACTTTGGCTCAGAGTTTCCAAGCTGTCCTGCTGGGGGAGGATATTGTGAAGCACATCACTCCATGCTATGGTAATTAGGAACAGAGAAGGAAAGAAAACATCTCATGTTTGCTTTCTGGCTTTCTCTCCTTTTTCATATTTTTCCCTCTAGTTTCCCATGCTATGGCAAGATGTCACCCACATTTAGACAGGCCTTTCTCCATTTGTTTTTTCCTAACTCACTCTTGCATACATACCCAGAGATGTGATTCACAAACTTTTTTTAAAAAATATTTATTTATTTATTTTGTTTATTTATTACTTCACGTTACATCTCTATCATAGTACCCTCTTTCCATCCCTCCCAGTCCTGCCCTCCCACCCTCTACCCCCTATCCTTTCGATCCTACTCCTCTGGAGTGGAGTGGAGTGGAGTGTCCCTACTTATCAGTCCCCTGCCCCAGTTCAGCAGTCATAGGAGGGCCAAGAGCCTCCTCATACACTGGGGGCATATAAGGCAGCCCCACTAGGGCAAAGTGTCTCATTGACAGGAAACAATAGATATCCTGTACTATATGGCTAAAATCTGATTATAAGTGAATAGATGCCATGATGCCATGTGCATCCTTTGACTCTGGATTAGCTCGCTCAGAATGAGCTTCTCTAGTTCCATCCATTTGGCTGCAAATTGCAGGATTCTGTTGTTTCTGATGACTGAGTAGTACTGCATTGTGGAGATGTACCACAGGTTTTTTTTTTCCATTCCTTGGTTGAGGGGCATCTGGGTTGTTTCCAGTTTCTAGCTATTACAAAAAGGCTGCTATGAGCATAAATGAGGAAACTTCCTTGTGATTTGGTGAGGAATCATTTGGATGTATACCCGGAAGTGGTATGGCTGGGTCTTGAGGTAGAGCTATTCCAAGTTTTCTAAGATATTGCCAGACTGACCTCCATAGTGGTTGCACAAGCCTGCACTCCCACCAGCAATGGAGGACTGTTCCCCTTTCTCCACACCCTCACCAGCATGTGCTGTCATTTGAATTTTTGATCTTAGCCATTCTGACACGTGTGAGATGGGTGATTCACAAACTTATGGGCACTTCTCAATCAAGTGAATTTGGCATATAAATCACACTGAATAATAAGGCAGGAACAGACTTTCTCCATACTGTATTCTTACTCTGATATTTTGGCTCCTTCCTGAATTGGGAATTTTGTTTATTCAATTCATGCTCAATTTTCATTCACTCAATTTTAATATGACTAATATTTTGTGACTAATCTATGAGATGACTGCATTTTCTCCCAAGTTCAAGATATATAACATTGAGCAAACAGAAATTATACCATTCTAAATTTACTGAGTAAAATCTACTTCTATGAGACAGATCCAAGACAGCAGAAAAACTATTTTTTGTTCAGTCACTTTCAGAAACTACTGTTAGTCTTTTTAGAATAGAATCACCTAGAAAGAATACAATTCTGATGAGAAGCTATGATTATGTAAGACTCTTCAAACATATGTTTGGCTCTTATTAACATATGCACAAGAGGCTCGAAGAATGGGCTTTGTTGGGATGTCTCATACTTACCTTAAGCTGGGTCATCATTCTACCCCAAAATAGAGAGAAGAAATGAGAACTACAGTGTCTTGAGGACAAAAATGTATAGAATCGAAAAAGAAAAGATAAAAGTTTTATCTTTCTTATGCCGATAAAGTATCATATAACTAAGGGGAAATCTTTTAGTTCTGTTTAGGGGCTGATAATCTTCCTTAGCACATAACCACAGATGTTTGTAAATGAGAACATTATGTGAATTTGCTTCAACATTCATTTAGTCACAGACAGGGACCAAAAGAAGGCATCTCAGCTCAAGAAGAGAGCTATCATCTACCTAATCCATCTCAAATAAAATCTCAATTTATGATTTCATTTACTTTATATAACCACCCTTAGAGGCTCATAAGTTTAACTAATTAAGATTTATTCTAGCTAACTCTAATTAGTAAGAGGGGAGCCAGATAACACATCTCAGTTAAATACTATAATGTTATTAACTGTAGATGTGCTAGAACTTTTTAAGGTCTCCTTAGCCTTGTGAGACAAATTCATTTATTTTCTCTATAGATGTTATATAAAAAGCATCTATTTTGTTCCTAGCATGATGCTCAATGATGAGGATATACTCCTATACAAAGTAGTCATGGTTCCCACAGAGAGAGTAAAGAGCTTTTTAAAAACTATGTAGGGCAGTGGTTGCACACATTCTTAATCTCAGCACTTGGGAGGCAGAGGCAGGCGGATCTTTGCGAGTTTGAGGCCAGCCTGGTCTACAAAGTGAGTTCAGGACAGCCAGGGCTATACAAAGAAACCCTGTCTCGAAAAAAAAAAAAACCAAAAAATAAATAAAAAACTATGTAATGATAAATTAAGATGACAGGGCTCCAAGAAAAATCAACAGGATGTTCTCTTGCAATCAAACAAGTAGGGAGGAAGTTCTACTTAAATAAATTGGTTGAAGTTCCTAGAGGAAGAGAATTTAAATACAAGCTAGTGTCTATAGGGAAAGGGTAAAGAAAAGAATACTGTAGGGATGTTTGGCGCTACTGAGGTCTTTAACAGTCATTCCTATAATTTGATTTTGCATAGATACAAGACTTAGGTTCAGGCTCATTGTGCTGTCTTAGGAGTGTCCAGAGTTGCTTGTTGTTAAAAAAAAAAAAATCTCTTTCTTTCATTCAATTGCTTTTTTTTTTTTCTGCATCAAACCAGTTGAGACGATTTCCAGCTCTGTTTTCTGTTTTGTTGATCTGTGTGTCTATTCTCCCATCACTCTCAGTACACACCATAAGCCTTGACATTTAACAGACTGATTTCACTCCACTCTTTATCAAAGCTATAGGTGTTCAGTGCTTCAGCCATTCCACATGGTTTTAGAATAATGGTGATTATACATTAAAACAATCTTACTGTAATTTTAACCATTCTTATTGTATTAAATTTAGACATCAATATGATGACAATCAACAGTTATAATATTGAATCATCTAAATTTACTAAAATTACCACTAAAGACTGTATTTTTATTGATTACAAATGGAATTACATTTCAAATTTTAGTATTCATGGAGAATATACAGTAATATAGTCAATAATATACTTTATATTCAATGAACTTGGAAAACCCATTTATTAGCTGTGGGAGCTCATTTTTTGGAGACTTAGTTTTTCCATGTAGGCAGCAATGTCACCTTTAAATGTGGACAGCTTTATATTCCCTCTCAATCTACATGCATTTTGTTTTCTTGCCTTGTTGTTCTAGCTAGAATTTCTAACACTATTGAATAAGGGTGATGAGAATCGGCTTCACTGACTATTTGAATGATTCAATGATTCAGTCATTTGATACTAAGTGTAATCTAAGCTAAGGTTTGGCTGAAGGTGTTTTTGCCATTTGAAGAAGTCTAGTCCCTTTCTATTTTTTTCTGAGAGCTTTTGAAATAAATGTGTATTGACTTATACCAAGCTATGTTACTATGCTGTGTTCAGGATTACATTATTCATATTGAACTAACCTCATATCTCTTGAATAAAGCACTTGTGATCATTGCCTCCTTGATATATGATAGGTATGCATTCTCACAATCTTAGTAAATTCAAAATATTGTTAAATAGCAAATATATTTAGTATGCTTAACTTAATATAACTTCAGCCTAGCCTGTCTCAAACATGTTTGGAATACTTACATTAGCATATAGGTAGGCAACATTGTCTAAAAGAAAGCCTATTTTTTAATAATATGTTGAATTGTGTAATTTATTGGATGCTAGTATCTAAAAAGTATTGGCAATACAGTACTCTGTCTATCAGTAATTGTTGACCTCTTGAGTGTATACCTGCCTCGAAGATGAGGCTTATTGCTATTGGCCAGCACCACATATATGGCACTCTTTTTTTAATAATTTATTTTTTATTTCTTCAAGTTACATCTCAATCACAATCCCCTCCCTACTCCCCCCTCCAGTCCCACCCTTCCACCCTCCTCCCCCTCAACTCCCCATCCTCTTCCCTTCTTTTTTTTTAGTTTAAGGTATTTCTTTTCCCCCCAACAGCTCTCCCTTTGAGTCCAAAAAATGGTTCTTTTTCTTATAACTATAAATACAATACAAAACAACAGAAATAAATAGTCCACAATTATAAGAGTTATATGGCTTAGCATACATTCCCAATGTCCAGTCCATATGTATTTGGCACCTGACTTTAACATTCTACTATCTAACCATCTCCATGAGTTTAAAGTTCTATATCTAACTCAGCTTGTTATTTAGGGGAAAAGACTACAAGCTGTTAAATGGTCTTGTTAAATGGGTTTTGGAGGTTAGACCCAGGGACTTCTCTCTTTTTCTTTTCTGTATCCTTCTTTCTCTCCTATATAGGAGTGAACAGACTTGATAAAAATGGGACATAGACATAGTATAGGAAAGATCAAGAAAAAAGGACAGATTATTGAATATAGCCTTATACCTTTGTATACTGATACAAAATTAATATTATATTTGGCTAAATTGGTATTGATCATTGTATATTAATGCAAAATTAAGATTGTATAGGGCTACATCAGTATTGATCTTTGTATATTGATACAAAATTAAGATTATATTTGGCCACAATGGTATTGACCCTTGTATATTGATGTAAAATTGAGATTGTATTGGGCTACATCGGTATTGATCTTTGTATATTGATACAAAATTAAGATTATATTTGGCCACATTGGTATTGATCTTTGTATATTGATACAAAATTAAGGGTAACACTTCTTAAAGGTATTGTTTGTAGCAATACTTAAAAATGAAATGTCAAGTTTTGACCTCATGCTACCAACCGACATAAACTGTTTAGGATAATTAAGAAACGGAAACTAATAGTCATGAAAACGTGTCATTTTGTTAGTTACTATGACAGTTTATCACAGTTATTTTCTAAGCTACTCAGAAATCAAGTTGCTAAGAGACAAGCAATATTTGCTTATCTAAATATAAGAGATAGGGGCGGGCCAAGATGGCGGCGACCTACACTGATGCATTTTGAACGCGGGGGGAAAAAGAGCCATAAAAAACACAGAGTTATTGGGCACTGTACAAAAACAGGAGGGGCTAGACCACCCCCCCCCCCAGGAACACTCACAGCTCCCAAGGGACTGTTAAAAGTTGCAGGGCAAGGCTCTCACAGACAAGGAAGCCACTAAACCCGGGATTCGGGAACTCCCATTTGGAGAGGAGCCTGGTAAGATCCATCCCAACTTACAGCAGGCAGAATCAGGGTCCACTTGGCCATAGATCGCTGGCCTATTGGGCTCCCTACACATCAGGTTGAACTTATACCCACTTAAAAAACTTTGCGAGATAGTGGAAGGCTTAGCAAGGAACAAACAGGGGGCTCAGCAGGTGGTCCGCAGCCGCTCCTGAAGCGGAGGGCGGGAGGTTCCGAGAGAGCACAGGAAGCTGAGAACACAAAGGCGGGTGGGAGGGTCTGAATCCCACACACTCACGGTAGCACAGCTGGGGAGGGAGCATGGCTGGCAGGACCAAATCCCCACGAACCCACAGCAGGTCATCTGGGGAGAGAGACAGGTGTGGGCGGGGCCAGGGATCTGTGCACCCACGGCTGAGCTGCTGAGACTAGAGGTCCACTCAGGCAGCCGGAGGATCCGGGGCTTGGGGTGTCGCGTCCCCCCTTGTCCAGCAAGGATGACACAACTCACAAAAGCTCTTCTCCAGCAGTTTATTCAGGTCCCTTGAAAACAGTATTCTGAATTCCGAATTCCGAATAATGGGGCAGACCCAACCCACAGGCTAAATACTAAATGAACAGCCAGTCAAGTAAAGCCAAGTGGTGCTATCTTAGAGGCCTACGTATGCGGAAGCAAGCCAGATCAGCGGTCTTTGCCAAATATGAACTTATTATCATAGAGAGCACTCACCGTCGGGCTGGTGAAGGCGGAGACCAGCGCCATCTTTAGGGCGCGGCACTTCACAGCTCTCTACATTGGGGTACCCACGGGACCCGTGGTGGCGCAGACAGGAAGGGAATCAGGCACAGAGTCCAGCCCTGAGGCGAGAAGCCTAGAGAGAAACCAGAAATCGGGACCATACCTGTATCCTGGAAAATCCAGACATATTAGGTGTGGAGCCAGACCCTGTCAGCCTCCAGGACAACAAACAAAGCCCACAGAATCTGTGCCTGGGCAAACAGGCCCATGCCATCAGAACCATTACAGGCTGATAACTCACAGTGCAACATAGAGAAGTCTGAATTGGGAGCAGTGAAACAATCCTGGTCCATTACTCACAACCTGGGAATAGGCTGCACCAGCTCACAGTGCTTCAGGTGATTAAAACCACAGTGACTTTGAAATCCCTCTGTAAGCAACAAGAGATAGCCAAGTAACTCATCACCTGCACCAAATCATCCACTGTGGTTCCAAGCACAGAAAACAGACAGCTAAACGCATCCAATGGCGAAAGGTCAAAAAAAAAAAATAGAAATCAAGGAATTATGACTCCAACAAAGCAGAATCATCCTAGCTCATCCAATTCGGATGACCACACACCAACAGAAACACATGAAAACATTGACAATTCTACATTATGGAAAGTAATAGAGTCCCTGCAAGAAGAACTTAAATCTATGAAGGAATTCAAAGAAGCCACAATTCTACAAATCAAAACAAGGAAAAACACCATTAAAGAGCTCCAAGCCAAGGTGACAGAGCTTGAACAGGAAAAGGAAAAAGCCATGAAAGATTTTCATACAAAAACAAGCAAGCTGGAGAAGGAAATGTACAAAACGAACAAAACCACACAAGACATGAAAATAGAAATAGAAACAATAAAGAAAACACAGTCAGAGTTAAAAGAGGAAGTGGAGAACCAAGGGAAGAGAACA
>CAJQZJ010024924.1:0-14936 GCA_907164525.1 Lophiomys imhausi | reverse complement strand
CATAGACTTCCTGTTTTTCCAGCTCTTACAACCTTTCTGTCTCTTCTTCTGCAATGTTTCCTGAGTCATAAATGTAGGACCTGTCGTGTACATGTGTCTGCTGGGGCTGAGCTCCACACCATCTGTTGACTTCTGCAATAATCCGGTTGTGGTTTCCTCTAATGGTCTCCATTCACTGTAAAAATAATTTCTTCTTAACTGAATTGTGCTGATCTAGTGAAGTGGTGATGGTAGCGTCTCTTCTGATGTCCATGACTTTAGCAATCCTAGGAAGCTAGCTAGGTCTTTCAATGTCAGGCATGATTTCCTGAATAGTGAGTGGGCCTTAAATCCAACCAACAGTATGCACTACTCCACATAATGAGTGTCAATTATTGTACTTTTACAGATAGAATGTCTTGTCAGACTAGTCCATTGTTGGATTTCATAGGTACTGCAGCTGGATGGGATTACTTCCCTCCCTTGGCTGTCTGCATAGTACTTTCTGGTACCATGGGAGATAAACCCACAGAGACAAAGGTCACATATTCTCCCTCATCCATAGTTCCTAACTCCAAATACTCAGATGCCAGAATACAGTATGAGCCAACCACAGAAACGAGAAAAGCATAAGTGGACCACAGTAGCAGAGGTAGGAGCGTGTTTTGAGAGGGGAATATAATTCAGGTGATATGAAGTGGGAAATGGAAAAACAGAGAATACCCTCCAACTGGGGTGAAGAGAAGAAGGTCAATCTAGATGGAGAAGAAGGGAGGGAGAGGAGGCACATAACACAAAGGTTATGTGTTAAGGTCTCAAGGAATCATATTATTTTATATTTACCTGAAATTTTAGACAACATACATGGAGGCATGCACTCACTCATGCATGCACATTTTTAAAAAGTTAAGCCACTAGGGATGACAATGCTCCCCATAAGAACCATAGACTCATAAAATACCCACACCAGGCACAAGGAATCTCTTTTCTAATGGCTGTTCAGGGTAGTCCAAGTGACTTTTATTTTTTTTCCTTTATTTTTTATTTCTTCAAGTTACATCTCAATCGCAGTCCCCTCCCTATTCCCCCTCCAGTCCCACCCTCCCACCCTCAACCCCCATCCTCTTCCCTTTTTTTTTCTTTTAAGTTTAAGGTATATCTTATTTCCCCCTACAGTTTCCCCTTTCAGTCCAACAAATGGCTCTTTCTCTTATAATAATAAATACAATACAGTACAACTGAGGTAATTAGGCCACAGTTATGAGGGTTATATGGATTAACGTACATTCCCAATGACCAGCCCTTATGTATTTGGTACCTGACTTTAACATTCTACTATCTAAACATCTCCATGAGCTTAAAGGTCTATATCTGACTCAACATTCATACTAACTTGCAACACAATTTTAAAAGTATCTTCTTAGATCTATAACACTCTCTTGACTCCTAAACAACTCAAAATTTAATTATGAGACTCTAGCTATCTGTTCTTCAACCACCTCAGATACCTGAGAGGGATAAATATATCTGATTTTATAGGAAGTACAGGGCCTGCAGCTTCTCAAACTAAGAAATGACATACCAGTGTCTGCCTGGACAGTTCCCATTTTCTCTCCATACATTACAGCATCGATCTTCAGTCATTTGGCCCCGTTTCTCTGACAGACATTGATTGTAGAGCAGGGGTTATGAAGGACTTACCTACTATTCTCCTCCAAGTAGAAGATGAGCATCGAAGAATCTCCAGTGGGAGATGATTGAATTGCGACTAATTCCTATCTCTTGGTAGGAAAAGCCCCTTGCTCCAACTGTAGATAGAATGCTGTCCAAAAAGGACAAAACCTGGAAGCAGGTAAGTCGACAGCCAAGTGACTTTTAAAGCAATATAGACTATGGCTGTATTCCCTGGTTGCCTATCAGAGGCCGAGGGGCCTCCTGTTTTTGAAGATACCACTCATTTAGGACATAGGATTTGGATGATTTGAACATGAAATCAGTTGAAGAAAAAAGAAAAGATTTTCATATCTACATGTTCTTTGGGATTTTTCTGTGTTGAATATTAATTTGTGACAAGCATACAAAGAAGATTCTGATAACATTTGCAAGCAGACACACATATACACACCCCTACTCCTTCAAATGTCTCAAAGACTGCCTGTGTGTGTGTGTGATTATCCTTGGAGATTTCTAAAATCCTTTAATAAAAGCTGGAACTAATCTTTATAATGAAAGGCAATAGCTGATTTTAAGAAGTCGGTTGCAATCACCTTTCGTGTAAAAGTTTTCCAGCCCATCTAGCACACCAAGGAGACCCTGATGGAGAACACTGGAGCAGCATCTTGTCACAATTAGGCAGACACAAAGAAAAAGATTAAATTTTAGAAAAAAAAATTACAGTTCTTTTTTTCCCTGCATTGTTCCATAAGCACGCGGATACAATTGAGTAGCTTATTAAACCGGAAATCATTTCACTAGGTGGATTACACAGCATCAGTAAGAAACTGAGAATTCAGCCCAGCTTTAAAATTTGCTAAAGTTCGCCATCTAGAGGTCTACAGGAGTATATTTTAGGAAGTACTTTCAGATTGATTTTTTATAAAGTACAGATTATTTTTGTATATTAAATAAAATGGAGGCTAAGGTAAAGGAGCTATTCCACTTATTACTGAATGTACACGTGGCACTTTATAACTCTGAGTATTTCATTCATAAGTGCAGCCAAGGTTGCTTCTAGTTTTATATGGGCAGTCATTTTCGTTGCTACATCATCAGAGATCTTTTAGGCAAGTTGGTTTACGGATTTCTCCACATTGTATGAGAGGAAGAAAAACAATAACAAGAGAATGGTAATGTACCATGGTGCCTTTAATGATTAACAGGTTTTTGACTATCAAGACTGACAGTCAGGATTATTTGTATACCTGGTGAGTACTGCAGATGTTCATGTTCACCAATTGTGGGGCTATGGAAAGAAGACTATCCTGGTGAGTAACGAAAATGGATCAATCCAAAACTCAGTGCTGAGGCCACATTTCATAGTGTGTATGAACACACGTGCATGCACGTGTGCACACACATACACATACTCCACACCCTTTTGTGTGCCTATAGGAACCACACCGACTTGTCATTTTAATACTTTAAGAGGGAGATGTATTATACATCTCTGTCATGATCCTTCCTATAACTGGTGACACGGTAGTGTTTCTCCAGAACACAACTGTGTTTTCATGACCATTCCATACTTGTCTACTCACCAATGGTAAATCATAGGATAATGAGCTTTAAAATGTGGATTATGGGAATAAGTGATCATAAAAGAGGCTACATGTAATGAAAACTTGTCAATCAGATGAACTGAAGCTTAGGAATCTTAAGTGCTCAGTAAGTCACAGGATGATGGGTGTGGTAGCAAGATAGACACAGTGTTAGATTTCTGATATTGTGAGTATTTTCATTTGTCAGGAGAGTGTGATGGGCATTTTGAATGATCTGGCCAAATGTGCTCCATGTTAACAGCAATGGATAATACTGAAAAGGTTTATTGTTGTATTATTATTGTTGCTGTTGTTCTTTTTCACTATTGCTCAGCCATACCATAGTAAAAATCAAACAGCCTTTTTCTTCTAAAGGAACATCATGTTTATGCTGTATCTTAGAGTTGAGAGCAATATGTAAGGGAGGGCATCACCTTGTTAAATGGATGCATTTACATATGATTTCAGGTTTCAGAATTGCGATGCAAGGGAAAGTTTTTCTTGGAGATGAGAAATTGCTGTAATATAAAAATGACCCCATTGAGTAGAGATGATATGCACCTCTGTAATTAAGAGACTCATGTTATGGTGTAATTACTTGCTGTCCTTACATTGACCTTCAAGGAAAGAGTGTCTAAATATTACAATGTAATTTTAGCATTTGTCTTTTGAAGTGTGTGCCTCCTGTGAAAGGCAATGCATCTCTGGACAACATATCCACAGCAGGTCACTGACAAAGGTGGTGCCAGCCCCAGTGAAGGTCCTTCTCTTCATTGCACAGACCTCATATCTTGAAATCGACAGAAAGACAGTAATAGCGCTCAAGAGATAGCTCAATCTCTTCATTCATCAGGGTTTGGGGACTCTGTGAACCATGGCTACCTGAGGCTATTTGTTCATTAAGCACCATTCATAGATCACTAACTATAGACAGCAAACCCTTCCTGTTAACACTACCAAGATCTGTGAGTGAACAAAACTGGATGGGTGTGTTGGCCAGCGAGGGGCATTCCCTGAACTGAAGCCACTCTTCTTTACATAGAGCAGGAAGCAGATCAAAGGGACAGTTCCTATTTGCTGGGAAGTTGATAAACCTCCATGGGATATTTATGAACACAAAATCACGTCTTACCACGATGACTGTGACTGTGTACTTACACACGCATATATGCATCCATATGCTTGTTATATGGGATGGTGCACTGTTTTTGAGAACAAGTATTGATTTGTATTTTAATCACTTGTATATTCGAAATATTGTCATAATGAGGAAAATATTCATTTCCTTCTGAGGATGGGTTACTCATACATTCCTGTGTTAATAATACATCTCACATTGAGATGCTTAAAGGGTTTTGTCAGTTTAGCAAAGAACTTAACAGCATGGCTCTGGAACTGTACCATACTGTTCATGTTCTGGATCCCCTGCTTGCCTCATGTAATTGAGTGCATATCCTACAACATGTCTACACTACAATTATTTATGAGAGAAATAAGAATGTTACTTGTACCTTCACTATAATGTTAAGAAAGAAGGACTGAAGTGACCCTAATAAGAGGCCTGTACACGTTCACTATTAGAATGATATTAAATCACTTTGTGCAGTCTTGAAGCATGCCAGCACAGGATATTTCCCCAAGCCAACAGAGTCTCTGTTACTCTTATTGACAACAGAATCCTCCGTATAAATCAATGCCTACATTTTAAAGCAGTGTTTGCGGCCTTTAAAAGGTGAGCTACATTCTGATTTGACAGTATTACACCATAATTTTAAAAGCCCACGATTTCCTAAAGCTCCAAAGAGATCCTTTGGAATGCAGTGTACACAACTGAAAAGCAATGAAAGGCAACGTGGTCGTGGTCTTTACACCATAGGCTTTAGTATTATTCTTGTTACAGTGGCAGGCATTCCCCTTAGACAATTCTTTTGGTCTTTTCTCAACTGCAATTTGGGAGAATTTCATTGCTTTAATTAGGGGTGGTGTGAAGATTGACTGATAATATAATTAAATCACGTAGGTAAGAGCCAATAACTAGTATCTTTTTAATGAGACAAAAGACAACAGGCAGAAAATAGTTAGGTGTGGCAATGGTCACTCCCACACTTCTATACACCATCTGATTCTGCTTTCCTCCACCTGTATCTGTAAAAATGATTAATTTCCTTTATCATCTTCTTTTCTGCTAAATTTTCTTTTGTTCCTGACTTATACATCTTTATATCATCTCTTCTCATCTCCTTACTATTTTCCACTAAATCCAAAGCACTAAAAGGTCTTTTGAAAAGTATTTTTCTAAGTTTAATAAAACATTATTTATTTTTAATTATTAACGTAGTGAGATAATATAACTAGTATTCATTATTGTGAATAAAAGTTATAAACATCTATATCTATCTATCTTTCTACCTTCTATCTATCATCTATCATGTGTCCATCTATATTCTATCTTTCTAACATCTATGTATCTATTGATCTATCTATCTATCTCTATCTATCTATCATCTATCTATCTATCTATCTATCTATCTATCTATTCCATATACCCTCTCTATATTTATGTGAATGTCCACCATTAACTATTTTAATACTTTTAAACTAGAGACTGACCAAATTTCAGTAAAAGGCCAGATACTGATGTTTTAATACTATAGGCTTTGTGGAGATGATGTTATTTTTTTTTCTGAGGAAACATGAATAAATATTTAACTTATAGACAGGATATCAACAGACAGATGTTCAACAACTTTATGAGTTGAAGTACTCACAGGGGTATGAATGGATGACTCAAAGGCAGCTTTACCGCCTACCAGTCCCTGAGGCAACTTATCATCACCAAATTGTTCTGCCCACAGCAAGGACAATTGACAAAAGGCTGTACCACTCAAGAGCTTTGTGGGTCAATATGGGAAGCTACGCCAACAGACATCTAAGTTCTCTTTTCTATAATTTCTAGGAGTGAGTGGACTGTTAAGCCATAGTCTGTTCTTCCCCAAAGAATTCTAACAGACACTTCCCAGTACTGTCTCCTATAGATTATCACAGCTGCTTTGGTAAAAGATGGTAGTGCTCAGATTCAAACTCATGGCAGAGAAATATAACAATAGATTGGTTTTGTTTGTCATTGTAGTATGTCAGCCACAGACAGTCAGTAATCAAGCAAGCCTGTACTCAAATAAATCTTATATATGGATGTGTAAAATTAAATTTTGGATAAATTTACATATTAACCATAGGTTATATTTTTCAATTTATCTTCAGTTTATAGTATGTACTAAATTAGACATTGGGATACATTTGGTTCACAGGCCAGAATATATAAGAATCTGGTTAATATCTGTGATTTAGTCTGAATTTACTGATGCATGTATTCAAACCTCCAGTTACTTAGACACAAATTAAAAGGGATTATAATATCATGTTAGGTGGGGCCACATCATCAAAGACTTGGGCTAACAAGAGAAGGCGTTATAATAAATGATGTTATCAACGGATTGATTTGCTTCCTTTTCAGAGGAGAACTGAGTGAAACAATGAAACAGATTCTCATTGTATCCACACTAGAGCTCTGTGCAGTGTGAATGAGAAAGGAAAGAAGACCTGAATGCTGCGCACATTTCTGTCCTCAGCCAGCATCAGATAAGGAGGCCATAGATCAGGCAACAACTTTGTAAAAAGCAAAGATGATGAAAGAAGTACCATGAAAGCTTGGTAAACAGTGGAATTTAAGAACTAAAGTGGAGGAGGTAGTTAATTAAAACAGTGATTAAGTCACTTAATCACTGTCTTAATTAACACTAAGTCACATTTGGGATAAAATATGGAGAAAAATAGAAACAAGAATCGAGATTTGATTCCTGTATCTTTTCAAGGATAAATGACTAAGTAGAGTAGAAGCTATAGAACCTACCAAAAAAAAAAAAAAAAGGTTCACAGGAGAAAAGTCTCCCAAGCATTTTGAAGATTTGGTACACTGTTGCTATTTTCAATCAGTCAAGTAATTAGGTGCAATAATGGGATGCAGGAAGCATGCAAGGACGATGCTAACTAGGACCGTTATACAACTTTTATTTAAGTGAGGAAAATAAGGAAAGGGTCTCAAAGATCACTGACATCTAAGGCCTGGTAGTTTAATAAACCATGGAATAAATACAAACATGCTTATTTTTCTTGGCTGTATTAGCATATAATGGGAGAAAAATGGTTTTGTTCAGATCTCATTTTCTGGACATTTTTATATCAGAACATTTATTATGTTCATACTAAGTAAAACAATTTACTAATACTCTGAATTACTGAGTTAGGTAACTCAGTATTTTCTACAGAAAATTCAGTTTTATGGCTATCAAATCTCATTTCCTTCCAGGACAATGCTACTCCACTCACGACTCTTTGTTGACTTTTTACCCATCAATTAGGAGAAGTCTAATGTCTCTAGGAAGCAGACAGTATAATACCTCAGGGCTATGAAAAACCACTTTTTTTTTTTTCTTCAGTAGAAGGTGTTCTTTTAAAGAAAGTATTCCCCTAAGCAGAGGCTGAGGTTAAATAACCCATTTGTTGTTTTCCCGGAGGTTGGAAGTTATTGTACAGTGTGTTAAATGTATGTTAAATGTATTAGTTTTCCTGAAGAATAGATAGCTAGAGTCTCATAGTTAAATTTTGAGTTGTTTAGGAATCAAGAGGGTGTTCTGGATCTAAGATATTTTTAAAATTTTGAGGCAAGTTAGTATGAAAGCTAAGTTAGATATAAAACTTTAAACTCATGGAGATGGTTAGATAGTAGAATGTTAAAGTCAGGTGCCAAATACATATGGACTGGACATTGGGAATGTATGCTAAGCCATATAACTCTTATAATTGTGGCCTATTTATTTCTGTTGTTTTGTATTGTATTTATAATTATAAGAAAAAGAACCATTTGTTGGACTTAAAGGGAAGCTGTTGGGGGGAAAAAGAAATACCTTGAACTAAAAAAAAAAAAAAAAAAAAAGGGAGAAGGGTGGGGGTTTGAGGGGGAGGAGGGTGGAAGGGTGGGACTGGAGGGGGGAGTAGGGAGGGGATTGTGATTGAGATGTAACTTGAATAAATAAAAAATAAATTATTAAAAAATGTATTAGTTTTCATAGAGTAGTTGACACATGAATCTATGTGAAGGAGTTTGTATCCTTGTGGTTTTTTTTTGGTAATGCGAATGATTGCCTTCCACTGCACTTCCTTAAACCAAGAAACAAAAAAATCCTTGAAACCCAACCTTTTTTAATATTTTTAACACTTATTTATTAATAACTATATTCACTTATAACAAATACACTTACTTAACTACTATTCCTATAAATTCCTACAACCCCTATGAATGCCTTCAACCCCTAAAACCTAACCACTAAACCTATTGATAACTATTACAACTATTTTCATAACCTTTTAGAAGGATACAGTCTCTGGGGCAGGTCCTCAGTCATCAGGAACAGAGTCTTTGGGGTAGACCCTTTAATGAACTTCATAGTCTTTCTTCTGGGATATCTCAGAGGTAGATTCGTCAGGGTAAATTTGTTATGGCGGTTTAACCTTAAATAAGGCTTGAGGCTTTTTTCTCTCCGGGAGACCTCAGCCGTCTGTAGGCCAACTTATTTCCTTCGTATCAGCAATTCTGCCGTTCTGCCTCAGTCTTTAAAGCTGGCCACAGTTCCATTCAGGCCACTGTTTGGACAGGTCAAAACCCTCTATGCAAAAGCTGAGCTACAGGGTTTACTCCTTGGCCTTTTACTGTCTTTCTGAGGCTTTCTCTGCTCACCAGCTTCTTTGTGCCTCAGGAAGTTCTGGCCATCAGTTCACCAGCACTTTCTCCATCAGACGATATAAACTACTCGTTGTCCTTTTTAGTATGAAGACTCACTAGCATCGGAGCTCTCTAGCATTGGCTCTCTAGCATGGAGCCCCTAGCGCACCCTCTCCCAGGCTCATCCACTTGTCCTTAAATAGGATTGTTCCTTGTTCCACCTGCTTCAGCTTAATTTGGGCACTGCCCACTTAGCAGTTGAAAACAATGCCAGGTCATAAAGTCTTTCCTTGTTTCACCTGGCTTCGGCCTTGTTTTTCAGTCCATATAGACACCCCTCGTTTCACATGACTTCATCCATAAGCTGATAAGCTAATTGCTCACAGCCAAGTTGATCTTCATGCCCCGAATTAAGAGACTGTATCAGAAACCTAGATATTCACTAAATCTAATTTATATTAATCTATCTCCCTATACATCCTTCTGTGTTCAAAGTAAGAGAATGATAGCCATCTATACCACTTGTTGTACAACACCTTTAGGTCCTATCCAGGCATCTCTTAAATAATCCTTTTGACCAGCATAACAAATGGCTTTGAGGCCCTGAGAGTGGGATAGCTAGGAAGTTGGTTAATATACAATGTTGGTTCCGTAAAACTCATTTAAAAATCTGTTTACATGTATACTTTAATAACTTTATGTTAAAATAAAATGTGTGACTGTGAGTTATTCAACTTTTTTATTTGAGATGTAAAGTCAGGAGTGTCTGAAAACTTGATGTAATAAACATGAACATCAGGTATGAAATTTCATAGAATGAGAAGAGGGCATTAATCTGGTGAAACACATAAGCTGTGTTGGCATGGTAACCACTTTGATTTTTAAATTCACCCTATTAATTTTCTTTGATGAAGTTGGAAATATCTGCAGGATGCTTAGGTTTCCTTGCCATTGAGGAATGTATCTGACTTACTATTGTATGGCCAGTATCTACCTTGCTGGCATACAATGAGCAATCACTTGTTTTCTTGAGTGAATAAAGTAATAGATGGCTGAGTAAATACAGCAAAAACACCACCAAATGAGAAAAGAATAAAATACTAAATTCTGTATGGCTTTTCAGAAGAGTAATTCAGATTACTAACTTAATTCTACCATGAAATATATAAACCCCTGAGTTGCTACAGGAAATGCTTTCTTGGGTTATTATATAACAACACTTAGGCACAGTCCATAATGAACATAAATTTATGATCTTTATCTTCAACTAGCTAAACTATCCAATTTCCATTATTTGTAATTGATCCTCATCCTCAAGAGTATGAGTCTAAACACTTGATTGTATGCTTACTGCAAACTGTTATCTATCTTTATTTTTCACTTAAAAAGATTTATTTTCATTTTATATGGATGAGTTTTTGCCTGCATTTGCGTATGTGAATCATGTTAACCTTATAACTACAGAGGCTAGAAAAGGACATCAGACTCTGGAATTAAAGTTATAGACAGTGTTATCTGCTATGTGCATTCTGGGAACTGAACCTGGGTCCTCTGAGAGAGAAGCAAGTGCTCATATCTGCCGAACTATATTTCTAGTTCCCATTTCTTCACTTTTTATTTCTATTCTCCACAGTTATCCATAAATTCCAAAATTAAAATCTGGCTACCTATAAGCTAATTACCTATGTTAGTCAAAATCTCCTATCTTATTTTAGATACATGAATTTTTCCTCACAGATATACACCTCTGATGCCAAAATGGACTGTAGACTTCTTAATCCTATCTGAAGAATGAATTCTGGACGTGAGGTGGCCCAGCACGTAAGGGTGTTTGCTGTTCAAGCATGTCTACTTAAGTCCCCAATAATCTGTGTGCATTAGTTACTTTTCTATTGGTGAGATAAGGCACCATGACCAAAGGGACTCATGCAAAGAAAGCGTTTATTTTGTCTTATACTCCCAAAAGAATAAGACTCCATTATGGCACAGAGCTAGGGCTGCCAGCTATAGGCATGGCAGCAGCAAGTCAGATGAGAACTAGCACCTCAACGACAAGCATGCAGCGGAGAGCCCAAACTGGAAGTGGCAAGGTTTTAAACTCTCAAAGTCAGTCCCCAGGAATGTACTTTCCTGGCAAGGCTAAACCCCTAAACTTCTCCAGGCAACACCACAAATGGGGACAAAACAACCAAATGTTTGAACCTATGGGAGACATTTCTCATTCACGTTGCCACACCATGTAAAAGTCGGGAGAAAGTAGTCACTCCACAAAAACACTCTCCTGTGCTTTCCAAACATGAATTGTGGCATGTGCATCACTCTCCCCACACAAATATTAATTAATTAGATAATCTAAGTGTCTTTTTTCTTTTGTTTGTAATAGTTGATGTAAATTTTAAACATTTTGAAACATTTTGAAATCTTAATTATGATATTTTAAAATTGCATGTTATAAAGTGATATTTAAGACAAAATAGGATATAATTCTTGCTTTAAATGACTTCAATGTGGAAATTAGTGTTGAAGTACCTGCAAATAAACTCTTTTCTTTATACAGCTGCTAATCAATCACTTTGAACAGATTATGTCCCATGATATGATGAAAGAAAAAATTTCTTTAGATATATTGATATCATTTCTTCCCTGAAACGAATTTTGATCTTATCAGGTAATCTAACCATAGGAACTATAAATGTAAAAAAAAAATCTTCCCCGGTTGTGTATGTGTGTTCTCTTGTGCCCACATGTTTTGTGGAGGTCTGAGCACATTATTAGGTGTCTTCTTTTCTTCTTTATTTTTTTTCCAGGTTTTAGATGAGTCTACTTATCTAACTATTTTCTTTTTTATAATTTATTTTTTATTTCTTCAAGTTACATCTCGATCACAATCCCCTCCCTACTTCCCCCTCCTGTCCCACCCTCCCACCCTCTTCCCCTTCAACTCCCCCATCCTCTACCCTTTTTTTTTAGATTAAGGTATATATTCTTCCCCCAACAGCTCCCCCTTTCAGTCCAACAAATGGTCCTATGGTTCTTTCTCTTATAACTATAAATACAATACAAAACAACAGAGATAAATAGTCTACAATTATGAGAGTTATATGGCTTAGCATACATTCCCATTTTCCAGTCCATATGTATTTGGCACCTGACTTTAACATTCTACTATCTAACGATCTCCATGAGTTTAAAGTCTATATCTAACTCAGCTTTCATACTAATTTGCATCACAATTTTAAAAACATCGTCTTAGATCCAGAACACCCTCTTGAACTCAAAATTTAACTATGAGACTCAACCACCTCAGAAACCTGAGAGGGATAAATATATATGATTATATAGGAAGTGCAGGGCCATATATTTGGCTACATTGGTATTGATCTTTTTATACTGATACAAAATTAAGGGTAACGCTTCTTAAAGGTAGTGTACCTAGCAATGCTTAAAAATGAAATGTGAAGTTTTGGCCTTTTTCTACCAACCATCATAAACTGTTTAGGATAATTAAGAAATGCAAACTAATAGTCATTCAAGCTTGTCATTTTGTTAGTTACTATGACAGTCTATCACAGTTATTTTCTAAGCTACTCAGAAATCAAGTTGCTAAGAGACAAGCAACATTTGCTTATTTAAATATAAGAGATAGATAGGGCGGCTTCAAAAACCTCAAGAGATCTGCAGAATATGGCATTTAAAGATATTTTCTTAACTTAAGATTTTTTGATATCGAGACATGCCAGCTCCTGACAGCACCCCCTATTCTACTCCAAGTAGACGATGAGCATCAAAGAATCTCCACGGGGAGATGGTTGAATTAGTGGCAAGTCTATCTCTTGGCAAGAAAAACCCCTTGCTTCAACTGTAGACAGAATGCTGTCCAAAAAGGACAAAACTTGCAAGCAGGTAATTCGACAGCCTAGCTCTGCCAAGACAGGGTAGGTAAGTCCTTCATAATTCCTGCTTTACAATCAATGTCTGTCAGAGAAACGGGGCCAAACGGCTGAAGATTGATGCTGTAATGTATGGAGAGAAAATGGGAACTGTCCAGGCAGCCACTGGTATGTCATTTCTTCTTTATTTTTTGAGGCAGGATCTCTCACTGGGTCTGAACTGTTATTGGCTAGACTGGCTGGATCCTTAGCCTCAAGGATCTTTCTGTCTCTGTCCCTAGCATGGGATTGAAGGGGTGTTAGCATCCTCTGAGATTTTAAATGTGGGTGCTGGGACCCCAAAGAGGTCCTCATGCATGTGCAGCAAGCACTTCATGAAGCATGCCATCTCGCAGCCCTGCCAGTTCTTTTCTATTCCTTTTCTCTCTGGTTTGTTTCTGGAATCCTCTAACAACAAGTTCTTCTAAATCTCTTCTTTTTTTGTGTTCATTTTCTACTGTCATATTTTCTTTCTTTCTCCCATGTTAGGAACTTCCTACCTAGCTGGTGAGGGTACAAACTTGTACAACAACTTTGGAAATTAATCTCGCATTTTCTCAGATTATTTGGAATAATTCTACCTCAAGACCCAGCAAACCACTCTTGGGTATATACCCAAAAGATTCTCCACTAAACCACAAGGACATTTGCTCAACTATGTTCATAGCAGCTTTATTTGTAATACCAGAAACTGGAAACAACCCAGATGTCCCTCAGCTGAAGGATGGATGAAGAAATGGTGGTACATTTACACAATGAATACTACTCAGCTATTAAGAACAAGGACATCATGAGATTTTTCAGGCAAATGGATGGAACTAGAAAATATCATCCTGAGTGTGGTAACCCAGATCCAAGAAGACACACATGATATTCACTTACTTATAAGGAGATATTAACCATTATGTACAGGATAACCATACAACAATCCACACACCCAAAGAAGCTGGGTAACAAGAAGGGCTCAAGGACAATGTTTGAATCCCTCTAAGTAGTGGAAATAAAATAGACATCAGAAGTGGATGAAGAGGGGGAACTAGACAGGAACCTAGCATAACTTTCATCTGAGAGGCTTTAACCAACAGATAATGGAAAGAGATGCAAAAATCCACAGTCTAACATTAGAAGAAACCAGGGAGTCTTGTGGAACACTTAGGGGAAGTTTTGAGGGAGCTGGAAAAGTCAAGGATACCACAAGAAGATCTACATAGCCAGTTAACTTGGACAGATAAGAGGGACTCATAGAAACTGAACCACCAACCAAAGAACTTGCATGGACTGATCCTAGGCCCACAACTTATATGAAGTGAATGGGGAGCTTGGTCCTCAAGTGGATCCCTAACAATTGGAACAGGGACTATTTTAAACTTTTTCTCTGTTGCCTCCCTCTGGACCCCATTTTCCTAGTAAAGTTGACTTGTCTTGGCTCAGTGGGACAAGAGGCACATAGTCTTGATGCAAATTGTTGTGCCAGAGTGGGTTGGAATTGGGCAGGGGATAATATGGGGGAAATGGGTAGGAGGGTGGGACTGGCAGGAGGGGAAGGAGCCCGGGGGTTGCTATTGGAATATAAAATAAACAAATTTAAAAAAAAGAAAAAAATTGTCCTGCGTACAAGATGTACAGGGATAAAGATGAAACAGAGATTGAGGGAATGACCAACCAATGATTGAACCAACTTGAGACCCACCCCATGGGAAAGACACAACCCTGACACTATTTTATTTTTTTAAGATTTATTTACTTATTAAGTATACAGTGTTCTGTCTGCATGTATGGCTTCAGGCCAGAAGAGGGCAGCATATCTCATTATAGATGTTTATGAGGCACCACATGTGGTTGCTGGGAATTGAACTCATGACTAGGATCAAAAACTCAAATGACAGCACATGCTGGCGAGGGTGTGGAGAAAGGGGTACCCTACTCCATTGCTGGTGGGAATGCAGGCTTGTGCAACCACTATGGAGGTCAGTCTGGTGATATCTTAGAAAA
>CAJQZJ010024923.1:0-17925 GCA_907164525.1 Lophiomys imhausi | reverse complement strand
TAGGATTAGGGCAGGGCTCTGTTCTTATCTTTCCAGGAGATTTAAAGCATCCATTCAAGGAATCCAGGGACAACTGGACAACGGAAACATCAGCAGAAAACAGATCAGAAAACAAAGAAGACGAGTGGCCCAGATGATTCAGCCTTGCAGACTTCTTCAATAGCAATTTCCTCAAAAGTCTACAACCACAACAACTCAAAATCGCGAAGATCGTTCAGCTCCACAGACTACTCCAGCCAGATCTTCAGTAAAGCTCTGAAGATCAGCTTCTGTCTATGAACTTCTTAGGACATCTAAATAGCTGAGCACAAAAGGACTGAACATCAAATGATTCTATTAACATTTTTAACCATTTTTCCATTCTTATTTGGGCCCCAAACAGGTTTACTACGTCCCAAATCAGCAGGAAGTCATTTTAAGAGATCAACGTCCCATCCCCAGAAGGTGGGGAGGGTGTTCCCCCCACTTTGGTTATTTGATAGATAATAGAAAATTTTGTTATTTAGGGGAAAAGACTACAAGCTGTTAAATGGGTTTTGGAGGTTAGACCCAGGGACTTCTCTCTTTTTCTTTTCTGTATCCTCCTTTCTCTCCTATATAGGAGTGAACAGACTTGAGAAAAATGGGACATAGACATAGTATAGGAAAGATCAAGAAAAAAGGACAGATTATTGAATATGGCCTTATACCTTTGTATACTGATACAAAATTAATATTATGTTTGGCTAAATTGGTATTGATCATTGTATATTAATGCAAAATTAAGATTGTATAGGGCTACATCGGTATTGTTCTTTGTATATTGATACAAAATTAAGATTATATTTGGCCACAGTGGTATTGACCCTTGTATATTAATGTAAAATTAAGATTGTATTGGGCTACATCGGTATTGATCTTTGTATATTTATACAAAATTAAGATTATATTTGGCCACATTGGTATCGATCTTTGTATATTGATACAAAATTAAGGGTAACGCTTCTTAAAGGTATTGTTCGTAGTAATACTTAAAAATGAAATGTCAAGTTTTGACCTCTCGCTACCAACTGACATAAACTGTTTAGGATAATTAAGAAACGGAAACTAATAGTCATGAAAACGTGTCATTTTGTTAGTTACTATGACAGTCTATCACAGTTATTTTCTAAGCTACTCAGAAATCAAGTTGCTAAGAGACAAGCAATATTTGCTTATCTAAATATAAGAGATAGATAGGGCATCTTCAAAAACCTCAAGAGATCTGCAGAATATGGCATTCAAAGATGTTTTCTTAACTTAAGATTTTTTGATATCGAGACATGTCAGCTCCTGACAGCACCCCCTATTCTACTCCAAGTAGAAGATGAGCATTGAAGAATCTCCAGTGGGAGATGATTGAATTGGTGGTAAGCCGTTCTCTTGGCAAGAAAAACCCCTTGCTTCAACTGTAGACAGACTTCTGTCCAAAAAGGACAAAACTTGGAAGCAGATAAGTCGACAGCCTAGCTCTGCCAAGACAGGGTAGGTAAGTCCTTCATAATTCCTGCTCTACAATCAATGTCTGTCAGAGAAATGGAGCCAAATGGCTGAAGATTGATGCTGTAATGTATGGAGAGAAAATGGGAACTGTCCAGGCAGCCACTGGTATGTCATTTTTTAGTTTTGGAAGCTGCAGGCCCTGCACTTCCTATAAAATCAGATATATTTATCCCTCTCAGGTCTCTGAGGTGGTTGAAGAATAGATAGCTAGAGTCTCATAGTTAAATTTTGAGTTGTTTAGGAATCAAGAGGGTTTTCTGGATCTAAGAAGATATTTTTAAAATTATGAGGCAAGTTAGTATGAAAGCTGAGTTAGATATAGAACTTTAAACACATGGAGATGGTTAGATAGTAGAATGTTAAAGTCAGGTGCCAAATACATATGGACTGGACACTGGGAATATATGCTAAGCCATATAACTCTTATAATCGTGGCCTATTTATTTCTGTTGTTTTGTATTGTATTTATAGTTATAAGAAAAAGAACCATTTTTTGGACTGAAAGGGAGAGCTGTTGGGGGGAAAAAGAAATACCTTAAACTAAAAAAAAAAAAAAAGAAAAGAAGGGAAGAGGATGGGGGAGTTGAGGGGGAGGAGGGTGGAAGGGTGGGACTGGAGGGGGGAGTAGGGAGGGGATTGTGATTGAGATGGAACTTGAAGAAATAAAAAATAAATTATTAAAAAAAGAAAATATTATACAAGTTCTCACAAAACTAAAATTGGAAGTGCCTTATGATCCAGCTGTACCATCCCTGGGCATATATCTAAAATAAATGAAGTATGAATGAATAAGAAATACCAGACCACTGGAAAAACTTATTGTGACACAATTCATAATTCCAAGCTATGGATTTAGTCTAACACACACCACTAGGAGAACAGATTAAGGAGATAGAGTAGACATACACAACGGAGCAAGTAGAATGCTAAAGTCAGGGGCCAAATATGTATAAACTGGACATTGGGAAGGTATACTGGGCCATTTAACTCTCATAAATGTGGCATATTTATATCTGTTGTTTTGTATAATATTTAGTGTTGTGGGAGAAGGAGCCATCTGTTGGACTGAAAGGGGAAACTTCTGGGGGGAAGAGGGTGGAAGGGCGGGATAGGAAGGGGGAATAGGGAGGGGTTTGTGACTGAGATGTAACTTGAAGAAAAAAAAATAAAGTATTTAAAAAAAAAAGTACATCATTTGCAGGAAAGTGGATATAACTAACGGTCATTGTGTTAAATAAGTCATATACAGAAAAGCCAATGTGGTGTGGTTGCTCATAGATTACACAACTAAAATTTTAAAAGACAACTTGAAAGTGGTAGAGAGATTACTAGGGACAGGGAATAGAGAAAGTGAGGAGAGAAGGACAAGAATCATGAGAGAGGACCTATGGGAGAGTAAATACAATGAAAGCATGTAATTTGTATGTACAGAAATGTCACGTTGAAACCCATTAATATGTTCAATTAACACACACTGATAGTTACATAAAATACAGTTTATAAAGAATGAAATTAACTGAGTCTCTAGGCATAGAATGTTTGGATGTGCATCAGTTGTTAAAGCCATTGACAGACCACAGTAGACACACAAGCCCTGACCATTTCTGCTCAGTATGGGACTCCAGTAATACAGTGTACAACCATTCTCTGACCAATTTTGCTTCTCCTCTTTCATCTTCATTGTCCTATGAACCACTTAGTGTATTAAGGCTCTTACCATTTCTTCCCAGAGGTCCAAAATGATACATCCAGTCAACAAGTAGGCATGCCAGTTGGTGACTGGAGCTAGAGGTGATGTGTGGCCCCCCAGTGATTATGCTATGTAATGATCAGAAGACTTGATTCTGCAGTCCAGGTTCAAATCCAAGCTCCTCCATTTATCCATCATACAATCATACAAGCTCTATTACCTCTCCAGAGTCTCCTCTACAGAATGGGAGTAACTGAAGGCTGTGTGAGATAATTTATTTAGAATACTTAGCACAGAGGCTGAAGAGAGGGCTCAACAATTAAGAACATTTGCTCGTTTTGCAGAAGATCCAGGTTCAGTTTCCAGCACCTTTGTGGTGGCTCATAGCAGCCTGTCACTCCAGTTGCAGGAGATGTGATGGCCTCTTCTGACCTCTGATTACACTGTACAGACACCATACACGTGCGTGCACTCAGGAACACACACATACACACACACACACACACACACAATAATGCATTAATGTTAAAGATGCAATACATCTTTATTTATTTATATTTAGACAGTGCCTGTCCCACACCTGCCAGAAAGAACATGCTCAGTAAATAGTAGTTAAAAGATCACACACACACACACACACACACACACACACACACACACACACACGATCCTGTCTCAGAAAGCTGTTCACTTCCTCTCTTTAAGGCAAATGAACACAATAGAATACATTTTGAAATCATCCTTACAATTTGTTTCTCAATTCCATTTCCTGTTACTTGCAGTATGGCTCCTCACCACACATTCCCCCGCCCTCTTCTCCATTGCTCATTTGTTTCTTACCATCTTCCTTTCTTCTCCACCCCACGTGGCTACTCCTTCTCCTTTATGACCCAGTGAGGAGTTCCTCCACATCCCTACTGGCAAAACCTACAGACTGTGCCATTTTGAAACCGAGTAGAACAAGCGAGAGATACAGTAAGTCTCAAACTGTGCTGAGGGGTTGGTGCCTCTGTACACTGCTACTATGGAGAAAATTTCTCTCTCGTTTCTGTAGGAGAAAATCCTCCCTTCCTCACCCTTTTGTCCCAGCCCAGGAGACAGTTTGGCAGTGTGGTGGTTAGTAAATAGTTAAAGAATGAATGATCTCAGTTGAAGATGTGGAGTTAGTCAACAAGTTATGTTTTTTAACATACATGAGCCATAAAAATGAAATGTTTGGTAAAGCAATTTCAATCCTCAAGTGAGGACACTATTGCATAAGAGAAAGTGCTTTTTCCTCACTTAAGTGTGGGAGTCACATAAATGGGTTTTATAAAACAAAGACCCAGTCTATCAAGCATCTAAAACAGAGTGGGAAATGTTAATCACGAGCAGATGGCAAAAATGGCATTCCTTTTCTTCACTATTGAGTACGTATGACATTTCCTTCTAAATAGCACCAAATACTAGTGTGCGACCACACAATGCCCTAAAAGCTCATAAAACTAAAACCTCTTTTATTCCCATAAAACTGACTTCACACAAAACTGCCAACTTCAGAAGTAGGGCATAAGTGTTTTGTAATATGACTGAGTGCAAAAATTGTTTTTACAATTCTTAATAACATATATTAGCATATTCTAATATATGCAAAATTGCCACTGATTCTTCAGCTGTCCTGGGCACTTAGTTGAAACCATCATCAAGATATTTATATTCAAAGGCAAGATTCTTACATGAAGTAGAACAAAGTCTTAGATGTATTTATAGAACTGGAATAAATAGTGTCTAAAATAAAAACCAGTTACGTACAGGGCAATACATGAACAGAACATCAAATGTCTCACACTGGTTTTTAATGGCTACTAAACTCTACACTGTTTCAAGGAACCACTCCTACATATTGAAATTCCCTATACTACTTTTAATAATCATTAATTGGATATGGCTAGTAAAAAATCACTATTAAAAGTTATATAATTAAAAATCACATAGTACTCTGTGTTTACACAACTAGGTTGTAAAATACTAAATTATGAAAATAAGAAAGTGGTATTTGCTCTAACTTTCAGGAATATTTATTTTTATTGCTACATCTACATAAAATATGTTACTGAAGTTTTCAATCATCTTAAATTCAAAAGAAAATAAGTATCTTTTTATGTTATAGTCAATATCATGAAGAAAAAAATAATGATTAGTCAATATAAAATAATGAGGCTACTTACTACCTTGTTTACAAATACAAGGATCTACCATACAGCACAGGCATGAACCTAGACTTTTCCACCTACCTGGTTATTATTTAACAAGTCTCCAGTTTAAAATACTCATACCTACACTACATTTAAACACTCACTTGTAAAGATACACTTTATTTAATTTCTTAGAAAATCGCTTTTCTTTGAGGGTTTCATTTGCTTATTTTCTCATCTTTACATTTAGTCAATATTGGTCTCTAAGAGCGAGAAGACCCAAAATGACAAGGATAAGAAAGCAAGTTGCTGTCACCTCGGTGAGCAACACCCAAGAGAAGTTGTTTTTCTTGGGCATAAAACACGTTACAGCCATAATTAGCTCGCCACTACAATTACACACTCACATCTATGTTCTTCAAAACAAGCCTTTTATATAAAGTAGTGCAAGCATCTTTCTAGTTTAAGGATTTGAAATAGTAATTAAGCCTGCACCTTCAATCATTTGTCTCTATAACTAGAGAAGAGAGTCCCGAGGATGTAAATCTCACCCAATGAGACAAGGGCTGCTGGATGCATTATTAATTGCTAAGTAATTTCTTAATTTTAGAACCTAACTTTCAACACTAGAAAACAAGTAGTGTGATTGATGGAGCCCACACTCCCATGCCCCTTCCTGGGAGTTCAACAACCACAGGCACATCCTGTGTAAAGCATTAACGTGGTTCCTACAAGCCAAAATACATTACTGGATTCAGCGACAGCAAACCCATTCTGTCTACTTATCACCAAGCAGTAATATTTAGAGTAGCTAAAATGCCTGCTGAACACGGCAGTCAGCACAACATCCCCCTGGGCTTACTCCAGAGCACAGCCGCATCTCTTCCCTCGGTGATTGCTGGCTTTTAAGAAGGCAGGTGACACTGGGTGGCAATGCTCTGCAGCAGTCAGGTAACTCTGCAAATCTTCAAAATCCTGGCACCCCTCCCCCTACACACACACACACACACACACACACACACACACACACACACACACTTCATTTGTTTTAAGGAGGAGGGAAGGATTTTAAATAGCTATCTAAAACATGCCGTCTGCATGGGTTTAAGAATGTGTTTTTCTTATACTTGCTGTTAATGTGCAAGATCTTTCCAGATCTGATTAGAAAACCTGGCTACGCATAAAAAGTACTGCTTTCAACAAGACTCCTTTAGTGAAATCTGCCTGAGCAGGCATATGTGCACATAAATTACCCATATTTCTATACACATGCCTGTATTAACAAGCATGCATGCACAGGCACACCAAGACCTGCAATTAATCCCCTGTTCTATAAGCCCCTTTCACCGGCTTTTGCGTGCATGTTATTCAAAAGAGAGATCTTTAGGGGGGAAATGGTAAGCAGCTGCATCCAATGCACATAAAAGAGGCATGTGAAGAAAAGCAAATACATTACCAGTCGCATTTTTGAAGTTTCTAGAGCACCTGCAGGTAAGAAGAGACTGAATCAGAGGCTGGCGCACGGTGTTCCTTGGAGACACAGAGCCCGATGTGACTATGTGGGAATGTGAAGCAAGTGTGAGGCTGGAAACCTGTGAGTTGAGCTCACTCTGAGCACCAGAGAGCCTCAAACAGGAGAAAGAAAAAGGCAGCCCACAGACAGCGAGACAAGAAACTTCTGGCACCTCTCCAACTCAGGAATGAATTCTCTGTAATTTGGAGATGGATAGTTGACGGACAAGAAGAGAAACTTGGATTTCCCAGCGAATTTGCTCAGCCACGCAGAAATAGGCAGGTAACAGACGAGCTCATTGAAAGCAGGAATCAGGATAGAACAAAAAAAAAATTAGCAGAAATTCTTGTTGGAAAAAAATAATAAAAGGCTACTGCAGCCAGATTCCCCAGATGCCTTTACAAACTTCAAATGGATCATTCCATCAGCTGTTTGTTGCACGCTTTATTAATCCCAGTGCACAGGTAAACTGGAAAAATCTCATTCCTTTTATGTAGAAAACTGGATTTATTGCTTCTTTTTATAATGCACTTTACTCATATAAATAAATAGGTTTACTTACAAAGCTCTCATGACTCCTGAAAAGCCACTACTGTTTAGTTCAGATAAAATGCTAAAAGGCTTATATATACAGTTTTTCACAAAGTAGAGAAAAACTCTTAACACTCATAGGCTGAGCTGAGTGCTGATTCTGAAATACAGAGTTTGAAGCACAGAGAGGATAAAGAAGGAACCCTGGACCATGGAGTGGTACATCAGAGATGCAGCTATGCGCAGACCCTGAGCCAGCAGGTGGTTTAAATGCACATATAAATATACCCACAATTAAGGATGGGAAGAAAAGAGCTTCAGCAAGTTAAGTTCTTACAGACATCAGCCAAGATTTTGTTAGGCTTCCAAATAGACTGGTGATTTCTTAGGAGCACATATGGACTTCACCTTGTCTGAAGAACTCACCCACAGACAGAGAGCAGGGTCGGCAGGCACTGCACTGTGGCAATCTATAGTCAAATGGAATGAGTGAAGGACGATATTACCGTGAGGAATGTTGTCGTATGACATTGTGCCTGTGTGGGTTAACTACCCATCCAACCTTGCAAATGGCTGTTTGGCTTGATTTGATAGTGAATATGCTATTGACGAGAGGGAGAGGGAGGAGGCGGGAGGCTGGTCTTATCTCTTTTACTACAGGGGCATCTTTGAGAGGCTCAGCGATAAAATGCCCAGGTTGAATGTGGGTGTAACTCTTTTCCAAGGCCGTACTTAGCAGTAATAAATTATAGTGGAACTAACGATAACCAATTAAGCTTTTCATTATTTTAACTCCTGAGGTCAAGGGCAGTCCAGTGTTTGTGTTTATTGATAAGGAGTCCACGGCCAGGCTGCTAAAGAAAGCTAGATTCACCCTTAAGCTTGTTCAATAAAAAATACTGCCTAGGGGACTTCTAGATCTTCTCACAGCCCAGAGCTCCTTATAGTCCAGAAGGTTGTATTCTCTCTCCCAACCATTTGCTTCAATCATTCATCCAAAAATATTTACTGAGTTAGATGCCTGGTGCTGCAGAACACAATGGCATGTAGACCCTCCTTCAGATTTTACCACTGTCAAGTCTCAGGGTAGATTTGCAGAGGACATCAGAACAACTTATAAATGTTGGTACTCAAAGCAGTCCTTCTTCCAGCTTTCAGTCACTCTTGGTGGTGGTATGAGACAAGCAGAGTGATGTGCATGCTTTGAAAATCTCTCCACATGATTCTGATGGAGCCTCTCCCACCTCCCACAGATGCAACTTCAATTCACGCTTATGGTGACAAAGCCCATCAGCCTTAGAAGAAGGACCAAAGCCCATAGCTGTAAGATGCAATCAACAGGGTTACTTGAGCTGACCACTCTTTCAGTCATTGTGGGCTAGCCAACCATTGGGAAGTCTTATACTTAAATCAGTTTGTCCCAAAACCCGAACCTGAAAAATTCTGAATGAATTTGGAAGCCAAAGCTGAAGGCAAAATAAAGTTTAAGTCTCATGGTTCATTCACACAACCTCTCTGCACACCTCCCTTTTCTGTAGAACAAGAGGACAGGCATCAAGTCTACAATTATTCTACCAAGATATATAAACAGAGCCAATATATTCCACATTCGTGCCCAAGAGAGGGCAAGCCTTACGTGAGAACATGGGATTTGTGGCTTAGCGGTACCTACCTGCAGCGAATTAAATCTGGCTGGGGTAAACCATCACCCTGAGAAGTGAGGGACCCAATACTCCTAAGAGCTACCTTCTATGGGTTTCTACAGAGGCCTATTAAGGAGCCCATACCATTAACAGTGTTTTCCCTGTCAACTCCCAGCATCCTTTGCTTCAGCATCTCCCTCAGCCTCAACCAAAGACAGAATCCGGGTGAGTGGCAGAACTCAGAAGTTCAGCTGTGTGGACACACGAATGGCCAGAAGCCAGACTGCCTCATGGTACCTCCAATAGATCCTCTTGAAATAAGTGCAAGGGCCTGGGAAGGTGGGTTCAGTACTCACAGAAGCGGCTTCCCTGGACTTCTAGCTAATTCCTGGTAAGAAGAGGTCACCCAGGCCACTCCTCAGAGAATGAGGAAGACAATTTTCCATATAGTCTCAGATGACTAGACTGCCTGCCCCATCCCCTCAAGTCAGCCCCTCCCATTTGCACATGCACACACGCACACACACACACACAGTCCACTATGACAGTGAGAATAAGAATAGTTCAAAGCAGAGGGTACCTTCGTCTTCTGCAATAAACATCACTTCACTCATTTGGGAAGAATCCAATCTTGATGGACGTGCTAACGACAAGGAACGTGTGAGCAAGTGAAACAAAACCACCTCCTGTAATAACACTGTTTAAAAAAAATAACGATTTTCTGTCTCCCCTTGCTTTCTTTTAAGAACATTGGAAAATCTTGAGACAAAAAGACACAACAAAAAACAGGAATATCCAATACAAAGATATTAAAGATAGACAGGCCCACATTAAAGACTGAATGCTCCATTTAGTTGCCTTGTGCCTTTGAGTAAGCCTCAGGCTAGGGACATAATTCAGCTGATGGACTGCTTGCCTAGCATGATCAGAGCCCTAGTTTGATCCCAGCACTCCATAAACCAGGAGCAGTGATGCAGGCAGGCCAATAGTCCCAGCACCCAGGAAGAGGAGGAGGACCCAAGTTCAATTCCTTCTTTCACTACATAGCAAGTTTGTGACCAACCAAACAGGATACAGGAGACCCTGTCTCAAAATAAAATAACAAAGTTTCTCGCGTTTCCCCCCTTTGTAAAAGAAACTAAAAGCCAACTTATTGAGTTATTATGTGACTTAAAATAAAGAAAGCACCTGGCGATCCTAAGGTACTCAAGAAACAGAAACTCAGAACAAAATGCCCACTTGCCTCTGATACCTATTGGCCTGTGGTATTCTTGAAGGTAGGAACAAAGGTCTCTGTCACATTCCTCATACCCAGAGTGACACAGCCCTCCACAGACTTTGTAAAATTTCTTTCTTAAGCACCTATCTTCCACCATATTCTGGACTATGGCAGCAAGAACACATAGCAAAGAAAGCAAGGGTGGTCTAGGTCCTCCTGTGACTCTCAGTCTAGTGAGGAGATTAAAGGTGAATAACTGGAAAAGGTAAATGAATTTGCTAATTAGCCAATGATAATCTTCTTAGGTTTTTGTTCATAATGACCCAATGTCAAGGACACAAATGGAAGAAAATCTGTGAGTGCTTTGGCTAATTATCTTCAAACCTGGGGACTCAGGCTAATGGGTTAGCCCTCATTAAATGGGAGATATCTCCCAAGAACAGTCCCCTGAGACCTGTCACACCAGCCCAGGCAACCCTTCAATCTGCCTCACAGTCCCTTCCACCCCTACAGATGAAAATGAGTTCCCAACCTCATCATTTTGCATTCTAAAATGGAATAATGTGGTGAGCTTGTTTGTTTGTTTGTTTGTTTGTTTAAGCAGCCAAGATTTTAACTAAAGTTCCAGGGACCCAGCCAAGGATATTTTTCCAAGAGAAGCAATATCTGGTTTTGGAGATACAGGACATCTCATAACAGAGATCTCATACACTGTGATGAATGACAAACAATGACATGAGCTGTGACCTTCAGAGAGAGGGATGGAGGAAGGGAGAGAGAGAGAGAGCATTTCAAACATGTGAGCTCACACATACTCCTGTGTATGTTCAGGGCTCATCCTGCCTAATGAGGACAGAGACAGGGAGACAAATGCACTCTACTTACTTAAACCATTCAGATGTTTAAGGCAGACAGTTAATGGAACAACATAAGGGCCCATCTCTGAAGAGCAGGCGATTACCTTTTGTTCTCCCTGATGATCCTTTTTGATTTAAAATGCTTGGCTACCAGACTTGCAGAAAACAGCAGTAGATAAGAATGCCTGCAAATGCTGGTTGGCAGAGGTAGTCACACACTTAAATCCAGAGTGACCACTCAGGATACTTCAGCTCAATGCTGTACATACTCAATAGTAAACAGATTGAAAAAAATCACATAAAACCCTGACATTATAGCTAGTCTCTTAGCAAGATTATTACAATTTTGAATTTTGTGGTTTGGTTAACTCATTCTGCTTTGCATGTCCCTAACACTCCCTATCATCAAGCCATAGGAAGAGAGAGAGTTTCAAAGATGCCTAGGTGTTTTTCCAAGCCCCAAAAGTGCACATCTGTGTCAGTGTGGGTAGTGCACATGCATACTCACCCTCATCATCTGGGAGGCCTTTCATGCTCTGGGTCGGGGTATTTGTGAAAGATCTGTTGGGAGCTATCCATCTCAGCCAGAAGGGCTAGGAGATTGGCAGTTTCTGCTATCAACCCATACCCAGAGACCAGAGCAGTGCAGCAATCGCAGATGCTTCTCTGCCGAGGGGTGGACAGCTATGCTACGGGTCGGCCATAGAACCTCAGCCAATGTACTGGCTGGACTCCACAACTAAATCTGTGGACTGTAGACTGGGATGGTGCTAATAAGTTCCATGCCCCTGATACTATGGATGTCATTGGGTAGGTCCAAGAGGCAAAGGATAAGGAATTAAAGTTATAAGAGAGTGATGAACAGATACCTCTACTACACTAAGCCCTTATTTATCTAGGAGAAATTTGACCTGATGTCTTCACATACACACTGGCAAATTTCCAACAGCTCGGCAAAGTCCATCAGTTCTAGCTGGTGACAATGGATATAAAATCCCTAGATGATATAATACTCTTATGTATCTCATTCTACATTTATTTCTATATGTTTTGCTATGAACAAATACATTTTTGAGCTGGGATATGGCTGGTAGAGTGCTTGCCCAGTATGCACAAAGACCTTTGTTCAACTTCCCCCCATATTACACGTACATATATCTTTAAGTGAAAATTGCAAGTCAAAATACTTTCAAGCCCTGAAAAATCAATCAATGAATAAAAAAACCTGGTACAGCCACCACACACAGGACTCCAAGGCATGGAAAATGAAGAATTAATAATCAACCAACTATCACCTCAGAATCAAAAAGTTGAGTCTGTGAGAGTCACTGATTCTCAAATGCTAGGGAACATGGCGGGCAGGGAAGCTTCCACAGTCAGGCTTATGTGCCATCTGGAATAGAGCAGAAGCACTGGTAGATAGGCTTCAGCTACTCTTCATAACCTAAGATGGCAATTAGCCTCAAATCCTTTGTTAGCGTGAAGGGGCCAGTGTGGGGAGAAGCAACATCTTGCTCATTTCAGTGTTGCTGTGTGGATAAACCACACTATACACAGCAAATTTGAACACCAAAAGGAAAATGGTATACAAATAGGCTGTAGCCACACTCCCCAATCTTAGGCTAAGGTACCAGGGCATCACTAATAAATCACTACTGTTTTATCAGCATAATGTTTAGCAAGAGGGCAAAGCTGCTTATTAGAATCCAAAGAAGGAGTCCATGTGGAGCATTAACCAATATGAAAAGGAGAGGAAAGAAAATCAAATTTCCCACATGCCTGACAGTATCCCGGTCAGGGGCAGTGTTGATTTCAATTACGTGCTAGGCTTCCAGAGAGCCTTGTAGACTGACCATCAGAGCTCTTGCTCAACTGAACTAAAGCTTCACCAAGTGACCACCAGTAAGACTCCCCGAGGAATTCCTCGTATAAATAGTAGTCAATGTCGATGAACCTTTGAGCACATGAAAAATAAAAGGTGAAAGAAGTAACAGAGACAAACACAGACATAGGACAGAAGTGTGACGTTGCTGTAGATGCTATCTATAATCACATGGTGGTTAATTTTACTATACTAGGAGCTGTTCTCATAATAAATATCCTTCCTGAAAACGAAAGTGCATTAAAAATAGGGGCTGAATCTAATCTCTTTTTTCCCATATAGCACTCTGATTAATCCCACATCACTAGTGGAAGTATAAATATGTATTGAAGATGTCAATATTGGTGTCGTGTGCATGTTTGAAGTATGAGGAAATACATTGCATTCAGCTGGGTATCATTAAACTTCCTCAATTGAACATTTCAGCAAGATTAATTAAATTTGTAAGTTATGATAGAATCACTCCTGTTAGGAGGAGACAAGATCTATGGAGCATACTTCTGACTGACAGCACCCTCACTAAAGACAATATCAGCCCTTGAGTGGTGAGGGGCACACTTATACCCTCCATCAGCCTAGCTCCGCTTTCTTCACATCACAGCTTCCATTCAGAGAGGTCTGAGGCCTTGCAGACCTTTGTGCCCAGAAGAGAATCTATTCTCTGTTCAGACCACCAGATGCCTATCGCCCAATGCCTGGGCACACTAGTTATGCTCACACTAATTATACCCTCCAGATTGTGGACCAAGAGGATAGGTCTTCCCAGTCCTCAGAAGGTCCTTTGAGGTCACTCATGAAGGGGACTAGTAGAGTGGGATAAGGAACCACTCTGCCACCTAAAGTGTCCCCATTGTGCCTTTAACCTCTGTACTCTGAATCAGGTAAATTGTGAGCTCAAGACTAGATTGATGTATGTAATGTGTTCCCTGAATCAAAAAATAAAGAGGGACTGAAAAGATAGCTCAGCAATTAAGAGCATCCGCTGCTCTTACAGAGGAGCCAGGTATGGTTCCCAGCAACCACATGGGTGCCTCACAACTGCCTGAAACTCCAGTTCAAGGAAGTTCAGTTCCCCTACTGACCTCCACAGGCTCCTGCATGCATGTGGTGCATGCAAATACACACATGCACATGCACATAGGATGAAATAACAAATGTTTTTAAATAATTAAATAAAAATAAAGAAATAAGGATTAAGGGGATGAGTCAGAGGGTACGAAATCTTGCTGTGCAAACATGGAGACATGAATTTGGTCTCCTACCACCCACGTAAAAAGACTGAAATAGGCACCTGTGCTTGTAACCCCAACACTGGGAGGGAGGGACCAGAGACAGAAGGCTTCGTGGCCACAGTAGCAGAAAAACAGTGATCTCAAGTGTCAGCAAAAGACTCCAGGTGGAGAGTAACAGAACTAGACAGTCAACGCCATCCTTTGGCCTCTGAAGGTACACACACATACTCACACACAGACACACACACACATACATACAGACACACACACACACATACTCACACACAGACACACACACATACTCACACACAGACACACACACATACTCACACACAGACACATATTCACACAAACACAGACACCCACACACACTCACACACAGACACACACAGATACTCACACACAGACACATACTCACACAGACACACACACACATACTCACACACAGACACACACATACTCACACACAGACACACACACATACACACAGACACACACACATACTCACATACAGACACACACACATACTCACACACAGACACACACACACACATACTCACACACAGACACATATTCACACAAACACAGACACACACACACACTCACACACAGACACACACACACACTCACACACAGACACACGCACATACTCACACACAGACACACAGACACACATACCCACACACAGACACTCACACAAACACCGACACACACATACATAAATACACACAGACAGACACACACACATACTCACACACAGACGTACACACATTCACACACACAGACACACACACACAGACACATGCACATACACAGACACACAGATACATACTCACACACACAGACACACATACAGACAGAGACACACACACACAGACACATACACACACACACAGACACACGCACACAGACACACAAACACACAGACTCAAACACAGACACACACACAGACACACATACAGACACACACACAGAAACACACACATAGACACATACACACAGACACACACACACACAGACTCACAAACACAGACATACACACAGACACAGACACACATACACAAAAACACACACAATGTCTTCATTTTGAAGACAAGATTTGTTTTTATTTGGGGAATTTTGTTATTGTTTTCTCTCTTCTTTTCTCTTTTCTCTGCACTTTTAACTGCTAATATCTTCACGTACACTATATTAGCCTTGTTCTGCCCATGTGACAAATTCCCTTATTTTGGGAAAAGGGTACTGGAATCCTGAAGACAATTTTTAGCTGCAACAAAGATAACAATGTGTCAAATTCAAAGCAAATGCACCACCTGTCTACATAAAGATGCACCACCTCTCTACATAAAGATGCACCACCTCTCTACATAAAGATGCACCACCTCTCTACATAAAGATGCACCACCTCTCTACATAAAGATGCACCACTTCTCTACATAAAGCACAGTACTACTTGGCCAGAGCAGTGGGAATCTCTCCTCCCAGTAGTGACTCAGAGACCCAGGATCCTTCTGTTTTGTGCCTGTCATCTTCAACATGTGCCTACCAGGGTCACTTTGGGAGGCAACCTTCTATATCCTGCAAGGAGAGGCACATCACTTCTGATCTCATTCATTGGCATACTACCTTGGTCACCATGTACCAACTAAGACTGGGAAATGAAATTCAGTGAAAAGATGTGGAAAGGATTTGGTAAGTACACAGCCAGTCCCCAGCAGACCAAGCCACCTTCCTCCTAACCCTGTGCTTTTTCCTTTGTAGAACATTCTCTAAAGTGGCCAGTCTCCTGGTGAAAGCTTACACTCTTAACCATGGCAAATGAATCCTTAGTGACCTGTTGATAGTCAAAATGCACAAATAGTTTTATAGTTCAGTGGGTAACCTGAAAGAGAAATGTGAGGTAAAGTTCCTGGGGTGGGGGATCATACCTGTTCTAAATACCACTAAAGGCTGATTGACTGACTATGACAAGCCGAAATGTTACAAGTTGGGGACACAAATTATCTTAGTCTATTTTTGGTCTCCCTAAATAACTATCTATTAACCACCCCTGAGTGTGACCTAACACCCTAGTGATGACTAGGCAAATACTTTTTGTAACATACAGACATGACGCCCATCTTCCATCAACCAAAGGTTAAACATGTCATTGGATAATATCTAAGGTCTAGGGCAGTGGTTGTCCTGCTTTGATGTAGCCTGTCTACCCAAGGTTTCCACTGATACATTTGGAAAATGCCCTGATTTATGATTTATTTATTTATTTTTGCTATTTTACAATACAAAGTTCATGAAGCCACTACTGTGCTGGAGCACTGTATTTTCAGGGTCACCTATGTTGAACCATGGGCTCACATTCAGCTCCAGAATAAACTGCCTTTTGTGCCACTTATGTGAACAGAAAAATCTCAATGTGGGGAAGGCAGAACTCAGATTCAGACAATGAAACTGGGATATTTTCAAAGAAAAAATTTTAAATATAAAAAATAATCTAAAACTTCAAAATATTTATAAGAAAAACATAATTAGTAGAGAGTAGAACAAAATTTACATAATAACTAATGAACGAAAGTGTGGAGGAAAGCTTTTCTTCCTGAACTAGAAGCTAAGGCCTTTCAAAAGATGGTGCCCTGCTCTTTCATACCATAAATCTAAATTGTGGAGCTAAAGCCAAGAGCCTCATCCCATCCACATACCTATAATGATATCAAAATCACGGATAAACAAAAGTCAAAGTTGATAACAATCAAAAGTGGTCTAAGCACTTCTTTTGGTAGAAAATACTACTTAAAACACTACTAGATTTGGTTTAATTTAATACAACTTAATTATAAAAACCAACCAAACAAACAAAAAAACCACCACTGTGTACAGTGATTCTGTTACTGAATTTGACAGGAGTAATATAGGTAACTACTTTAAATCCTGCCGAAATAAATAAAGTTGTTAAAATATTCGAGTAATATACAACAAAAAAAAAACTTTTCAAGTTTGCCCTCTAACTTGAAAAACGAATTTTTAAAAGAGAATATGATGTTAATATTAACATTCATAATCTTAATTTTGTATCAATATACAAAGATCAATACCGATGTAATCCAATACAATCTTATTTTTGCACATTAAACAATGGTCAATACCACTTTAGCAAAATAAACTACTAATTTTGTATCAATACACAAAGGTATAAGGGCATATTCAATAATCTGCCCATTCTTCTTGGACCTTCCTGTGCTATGTCTATATCTCATTTTTCTCAAGCCTATGCACTCCTACATAGGAGAGGAAGAAGGATACAGCAAAGGAAAAGTAGGAAGTCCCTGGGGCTAACCTCCAAAACCCATTAAACAGGACCATTTATCACCTTGTAATCTCTTCCCCTAAATATCGGAGTATCAAAGAATCTCCACTGTAAGATGGTTGAATTAGTGGCAAGCCTTTCTCTTGGCATGAAAAAACCCCTTGCACCAACTGCAGACAGACTGCTGTCCAAAAAGGACAAAACTTGGTAGCAGGGAAGTCGACAGCCTAACTCTGCCAAGACAGGGTAGGTAAGTCCTTCATAATCCCTGCTCTACAACAAATGTCTGTCATAGAAACAGGACCCAAAGGCTGAAGACTGATGCAGGAATGTATGGAGAGAAAATGGGAACTGTCCAGGCA
>CAJQZJ010024921.1:0-16429 GCA_907164525.1 Lophiomys imhausi | reverse complement strand
TGTGTGTGTGTGTGTGTGTGTGTGTGTGTGTGTGTGTGTGTGTGTGTTGGGGAATGTGCACAAGTAAAGATGTCCTATGAGGCATGAGAGGTGTCACAGGTGGTTGTGAGACACCTGATGTGAGTGCTGGGAATTGACTCAGGTCCCTTGGAAGAATAGAAAATGCAGCTAATTGCTGAGCCAGCTCCTTCAGCCCTATGCTTGCTTACTCTTAAACAATGCTTCTGCTTCAACATGAGAATTCTTGTTCAACTCTCCTTAGAGTTATCTCAGAACTCCTAAATGGAAAACACCTTGGGAGCTAGGAGCTGGTCTAATTACAAGATTTGCTCAATAGACTATCTTGCTTCTCTTCATTGTAGACTATAAATAAAAGTGTGGTGAGGAAGATTTGTGTTAGAAGACAAACTAATAATTTGTGAATCCTTGGACAACTTCTTTAGATTCCTAGAGTTTTATTCAGTGAAGAGTGTTTGAAAGGAAGTGGAGAGATGGCTCAGTGGTTAAGAGCACTCACTGCTCTTGCAGAGGACCTGGGTTTGGTTCTGAGCACACACATATCAGCTCTTAGGGATCTGTAACTCCAGTTCCAGTGGATCTGATGCCCTCTTCTGGCCAGACGCATACATGGTACACATATAGACATGCAAACAAACACACATGGAAAGCAAAAACAAATTCTTAAACAACAAAAAAAAAAATGTATGTGCGAGAAGATGAATATACTCCATAATACTTGCAGCCTGTTGATTTTCTAATAGGGGTGTCAGTAACATCACTATGAGACATTCATGCAGGCCTCCCAGCTGTTCCAAGGGAGGCAAATCTCCCCAGTGCCTCAGCATGAAGAGCACAGTCCTACCAGAGCAGTCTCTTTCCTGCCCTAGAAAAAGCCTTTCCCACCTTAATGGTGATGAACATACAGCCCAACTAAGTAAACTCCCACAGAGATTCTGTTTGTCATACTGAGACACTGAACAGATGAAGCAAACATTCTTATCTCATGTTCCTGAACTATACCTCCAAATGAAATTTGGGGGTCTATCAACAAGAAGAAGCCAGACATAGTATTGGGAACATATCAGGTTGGTGTACAAAGGGCCTTAAGGATAAATTGATGTTAAAAGGCATGGTGGTGGGAACTTTTGGCCTCCCTTGGCGTTAAGGGCATCCCCACTTACATAGGAACAAGTGGAAAATACTCCCAACCTGTTTGATTTTTCCCTAAGTACATTCTTATCTTGGCACCACAATTCTGTAATGAAAGCCTTGACTCTGGAACGTTCCAGCTCCAGTCTCTGATCTAGGCATACAGTTTGGACAGAAATGAGCTGGGGCTTATGACTCTTCCTCACTAGCCCCAGCTCCCAATACACACACCTGGAAGTCACTGGTTCTCACAGAAGTGCCAGGAGCACTTTGCATGGTAATTTGTTTTCGTTTGCTTCTGCAGCAAGAGTACCTGAGAGAATTTGATAGACTTTTCTGTCGTTCAATTGTTAAGTGAGTGTTTTCCTTTCTTTCTACATGACCGTCTCCCTCCCTTTCTCTGACACAGAGATCTAGTTACATCAGCATTTTGGGCTCTTATATTGCATTTTTTTTCAATTTTTTTTTATAATTTATTTTTTATTTCTTCAAGTTACATCTCAGTCACAATCCCTTCCCTACTCCCCCCTCCTGTCCCACCCTTCCACCCTCTTCCCCTCAACAGCTCCCCCTTTGAGTCCAACAAATGATTCCTTCTCTTAGAACAGTAAATACAATACAAAACAACAGAAATAAATAGGCCACAATTATGAGAGTTATATGGCTTAGCATACATTCCCAATGTCCAGTCCATATGTATTTGGCCCCTGACTTTAACATTCTACTATCTAACCATCTCCATGAGTTTAAAGTTCTATATCTAACTCAGCTTTCATACTAACTTGCATCACAATTTTAAAAACATCTTCTTAGATCCAGAACACTCTCTTGATTCCTAAACAACTCAAAATTTATTCTATTGCATTTTTTTTAAAGGAAGCTTAGTCGATACAGCTAATAAAGATGAACACTCAGAGGTAGGCACTGTACCGGGTAGCTTTTCTATAGCACCTCAGTGAAGATGCTCAACCGCATGGAACTCCTGTATAATCCACTAACAGAGAAGCGGGATTAATGAGCGATTGCATCACCACCAATGGGCCTGCACAGTAGCTCCGGCTCTGGTCGGCTGCTGCCAAAACGCAGTTCTCATTTCCAACAAACAAAGTCTATCTGAGAGACAGCACAGAGCCCTTCAGAACCGGGAAGTCCCATGCATAATAATGAATCCCAGCTCTTCTTTTGCCAAAGAGCACTTTCTGTGTCAGAGGTCAGCCCAGTGATTCAGAGGGGGCCTGATCCTTCGCCAAGCATTTGCAGCAAAATTAGAACGTGCTGTAGTCTTATTAAAGAAATGTTTGTCCCTCCATCAATGCGCTGAACAGAAAGCAGCTCAATGTACTTTTGCAAATTACAGCAATAAACTGCTTGAATTAACTGCTTTATTACAAATATTTAATTATTCTGAGGGTTAAATATTCAACATTTCAGAAAGACAAAAATTAGCTGTGGTCTTGGTAACCTACTTCGTTTAAAGTCTCTCACAGTGCTGTGTATCTGTGTTTTCATTTTTAAACAGTCCCAACTTTCAGTTGTCTTCCTTGTGAGTTTAGCCAGTTTCCTTCCCTTTGGAAATTAAACAGAAAAACACATGCAACTAACACTCCAGAGGTAAGCTGTCAAGAAAATCAAATCTGTCCCTCATGGGCAACACAAAGGGCAGGCACTGCTTCTCTGGAAGCTCGGACAGTTAGGAGGACTCCCGGGCCACACGAGGTCGGCAAGGACAACCTATTGTAAGAACCAGAGAAAGTAACTTGGCCATTATTTTTTAAACAGTTGCCAGTTAAATATTGCTTCAAGTATACGCCCCTTTATTAAAAAGGGTCAGGAATTAAAACTACATTAAAAAAGAAAACTTGGCAAATGAGAACACTGAGGGAAAAGCAAGTGTTCTTCTCAGAGAGAAGTTTTTATCCCCACAAATAAAATTCTGTTCATCAATCCAAATGGGTTTTCCATTTATTAAATCATACAAGGCAGATGGAAATTATTTTTTAATTGATTTTTCCCATTATATTTCTAAAAAAAAAATAAGAAAGTAAGGGAGCAGTTTGTCATAAAGCAAAGAAAAACATTACAATGACAGAAAATGGGTCAGGATGTGCCTCCTCAGAGGGCATATCAAAGCGTCGCTGTTGCCCTTCCACTTGCTGTGCAGATCCGAGGAGGTCTACATCAGCAAGTTGATTGCTCAGGGCCACAAAATCTGCCCTGTAGGTCCCGACTCTTCATTGAAGCTCTTAAATGCGCATTCGGAAACTACAGAGTGCTGAATATATTTTCAGTCTTTTTATGCTCCGATTTACAACTCATGACCCCGGGCAGTGTCACGCACGTGAAACAAAACGAGGGGACCACCCTGGTGCAGAGCCAAACAAAGGTAGAGAATCAAACTTCATTGTCATTCAAATTTCACAAGGGAGAACAACAACAACAACAAAAATCCATACTAAGATATATAATTCTATTTTGCAGTTTTCCTTTATAAAAATACCCCTCTTCACTTGTGTTTTGCTATTAACCAGCTCAGAGCAAGTAGACAATTATGTAAGCTTAATACTGAAGTAATAGTGTACTCCAAATATTAAAAACCCTTGAGGCATGTCAGCTGGGTCCTGCAGGGATAAAGCAGTGGCCAGTTGCCCCTTAGGCTGCCCACCCTGACGTTCAGTAAAATCATAGTTTTTGCTTGATTCAGATCCCAGCACTGGGAGACCCTTACACTGGGATGACTTTGCTGGCGATTTGCCTCCTGATACCCACAAGTGCTGTCCCTGCTCTCTGTCCCATGAAAGGGTCCTTTTCACTTCTCTTTGATAGTTGGCACACTGCCCCTTTCACAGACCCAACGAACCCGTCATCTTGGATGTAGCCAATTAGAACATTCTCAGAATAATAATAAGTATAGGCGTGGAGACACCGTTGTTTTTACTTGGAAATGAAGTAACTCATTTCAGCTGAGTGCCTTTTTTCAGGATAGCACCCCAGGCCAAAGAGGACAAAAAAATCTTTTTCTGAAAAGAATGGTCAATTTCAAGAGAGATATGACACATGCTTCACTATAAAAATCTGAGAAAGTCAAATTAATTGGGGAGGGGAAGGAGCTTTCACTGTAGAATAATTAAAAAGAAAATCAGGGGCTCAAAGGAAATCCACCCATACCTAAGTGATGTGTCATTAGAGAAATAAAATCGGAGCTGAGTCACTGTGGAACTCAGTCTCCATACCAGGTTAAGATGTATCATGTGATATATATATATTTTTTTTACTTGTAATTGAAAAAAAAATTTTTAACTTGGAGTTAAGAAAAGATCACCTATAATAGAAAAGTAATTGAATGTAGAGAGTGTTAAAACACTAGAGAGTAACACGAACATGTTTTCATATGTTAATGATCATGTCAAAATGTACTTTCAGTTCTCAGAAACATTTCTTTCACCAGGAGGGAGCTTTTCTAGCCTCAGGGATTTTTCCTTTTACTATGTTAGTAAGAGAAAGTTAATGTTTACACATTTGCATTTAGGACCAATCCACTTCAAAGGTGACCCACAAACACATAGGAAACACCTTGACTCTCCCTACCTGTCAATGTTAAGAAGTCTGGAAAAAATGGCCTTGAGGACCACTGTTACTGACCCTCACAGAAGCTTCAGCTAAGGCTGAACTGGGCTCTGAATAGCAAGTGTGCTTTTAAAGCAGACAGTAAGTTGAGGTTGGAGGAACTGCCACGAAGGATGAAATAATAAGTTAAATGAACACTTATTTCCACTATTCTAGATAAGGTCCAATGTGGATATTATTTCAAGATGGTGACCCAGAAATCAAAACAATCAGTAATCTGTTCTCCCTTCGCTCTAGTTCTTGTCTCCTGAAACAAACTGTAATATTTTATGTAAAATGCATTATAAATTTATTAGACTTTCTGGTTCAGATGAGTTAAAAACATCTCATTATAAATGGAGGCCGTCCTGAAAGGTAGCCAAGCATGACTAAAAAGATCACTCTTTTACACAAAAAAAAAAAATCCTTCTTATTTTACCCTTTGTTGACAGACATTTGGCCAGCCGCAGGGAAAGAAATAATCTACTTTTATATTCAAAGTAATTTATTTGAAAACTCCATGGCTACAATGACCCTACATAATTCTGGGTTGAATATACATATTACATGGGTTTACATGACCTTAACCACTGACTTGTTTTAATGTGTTACCAATGATTTCAGCAATTATTTTTAAAGGAGAGAAGCACATTCTAATACTTTGGTTTAAAACTGTCATTAAATAAAATTATAACGAAAGCGGATCACACAGAACGAGTGCAGTTTATTTCTGCAAATAAGCGCACACACAAAGTCAAGTTTTGAACGCTGCTGCTCTTCTCACGGAGCACTGATACCAGTCTGATCTGATACACATTCCAACACACAATCTACCTGGTGACAATGTGTCAGAAATTGTGCCATCATTACTTGGCTTTTAGGAAGACAAACAGCAGCTGCCGAGCCCGTAAAGCCCTGCAAAGCCTCTCTGCAGATCCGTTCTGCTCAGTTCTGGCTATTTTGTCTCGCCGGTCTTGATGGTAAGGCCAGCTGTATGAGCGCTAGGCAACAGAGAACTTCACTTAGAAACCCCTCTCACCCTCCCATCTCACCCCCGCCTCAGTACCCAAAGAAGATGCCAGCAGTGAACGATGTTTGCCCATTTGCTTTAAGACACTGCTCCTTTCATTCAGCTGCCCAGCGTCCACTGTTACATAACAGCAGAGAATAGCATTCGATGAAGCGCAGAAGCGAAAGGCAGGTAGAGTCCTCCTACCTACTTAGCCTTTCTTATTTAGGGTTTTTAAAAAATGGACAATTATCGAGCAGTCGTACAAAGCATTGAAGAAACTGTTTCTACATTTGTAATTTCTTTCTTGTTTGTACATCGTAACCGAGCTCCCAAAAGACCACTCAAGGGTCTAGAAAGTTTTCTGATTTTGCTTATGTCTTTCTTCCAACTTCCCACGATACGCATGAGCTATCCCCTGATACAGAAAACCAAACTGTGAAATGCCGAGTTGTGTATTCCGGTCGCCTCCCCAGACTCTGCCCCTCTTCCAGCCAAGTAGAATGAATATCTGGGCTAACCGCACATTTCAGGACAAAGGAATGAATTCATGGGGGAGGGGAGACCACACACCATTTATAAGGTTTGTTCAGTTTACAAGAAAACCATTGTCAATGCCTTGTTGATTCATTATGAATGACCCTCATGACAAATAACAAGTGGGCACCTCCTGGCTCAGTCCCCAGCATCTTTCCCCATGCAAGAGCAGCCAGCCTCTACTGGGCTAATTGCTCTTTATGGAAACAAGACCAGTGGGGACAGGAGATGGCTCTGACCACAGATGTAGCCTCCAGCTTGAAGATTTGATGGACCGGTGCTTGTGGTACACAGAATAGCATGCACGATAGGCCAGTGCTTGCTTTTACCGTCTGTAATTCTGCTGGGAAGAACCAAATTCCAGTAGAGGGAGTGAAAAAGCCAGGAAAGGACCATAGAGGCCTATACTGGCTCTATGCAGGGGCCACCATCAGGATGTTTTAGTCACTACAAAATCTTCTTGTATGCCCACCTACAAAATGGGACTAAAGTATTTTTTTTTAAAGGAAAATCACCTTAAAATCCTTTGTTGGAAAAATGTTATACAGTGCACAGGCATTATCTTCCCCATCCATTGAACCTTTGTACTTTTTTCTCTGTCCTGAGGGAAATAATAAATTGACATATTTTCTATCATCAGAGATCCTTTTAAGACCACAATGTGATTGCACTCCATGCGCCTCACACTTATCCCCATTAAAAACACACAAAGAGGTGAACGCAGAGATAGGACTAGGTGGATACAAAGGGCGTACCGGATCTGCAGTTGTACAACACGGGTGCTCCCGCCTCACCTGGCCGGCTCCAAGGCAGGACCATACTGAGCAGTGGCAAATAGGCCCTGTAAAACTTCCTGCTGAAACTGGGAGAAAAAGCACAGCAACTGCACAACCTGTGGTCGTTTGATTGTAGATCAGCTCTGTCCCCAACCGCTCCAGCACCCTCAGCATTACCTGCATCTTTTTGAGTGGCTGGTTTGTTGGGAACAGAGGAAGGAAATCTGTTAGTGGGACACTTACATAGTAGCATTGTAGGTTTCTTCTTTTTCTTCTCCTTCTTCTCTCCCTTCTTCTAACATAAACTCAGACCGCGATGAAAATGTTCTTTGTGGGGTACAGGCGGAAAGAATCTTTCGAGTTGTTTCTTCAGCTCTATCAGCTGTGAAATCCCAAGTGGTTTTCAAAAGCACATAAGACAGTATGTCAAGATGGTGGAAAGACCAGCCAGCATTCTTAGAGATCACTGTTAGAATGCTCTCGGTAGAGCTCTACGGATGGCAGCGGTGCAGTCTCTACTCAAGCCTTGGTGATGATAATCTGCCTTAAGGTTCTGATTCAACATGTGTGAGTCAGGGTCAGTGCCCATGGGAAGCATTGCCAATGCGCATCACCTGGACTGAACACGCAGACCATAAGAAGGAAAGAGGAAGTGAGCAAATGATCCCGGAAATATATGCTGAGAGGGGAAACAAGGACCACAAGCTAAGACCGTCTGGAGGGCAGGACCCATGCCTCCACCTCCCACACATGTGTCCTCAGATGCTGGATGTTGCTTATCTCAAGTGAGTAAAATTCTGAAATAAGGTGGTAGTGACTGAGGAGAAGTGAGAGAGTAAGAATAGATTTGAGACAACCAAGACTGAAGTCACGTGATAGAAGTAACACAACAGGAGGTTGTTCAAGTGGGATGTGAGTGAGCTTTCATAGTCCACTTCCTCAACTTTTCACTTGCCTATCGGATTATCTGTGAGGAAGCGTGTATTCAATAATCTCACAGCAAAATAAAATGCTCTACTGAACTTCAGATTGTTTGTAGTTGTAGATATCTTTGAACATCTGGTTTGGGGATGGGGATGGTTATGGGTAGATAATATTGAGGTTGACCAAGACAGAAATAAGGAGGTCCTGAGACAGAGTACCCCCTTCCTAGTGGTCAAGGCACACTGTGTTCATGCATGATGACTCTCCACCCTGTGATGGGTCCCTTAAAACCAACACTTGTTTGCTATTGCTATCATAGCACACAATAAAAATTTTGTATTCACTTTTCTTAGATACAGCATAAATTAGGCCATGCAATATCTATCTTTCTGGGCCTGGCTTCTGGAACTAAGCTCAGTATGTTGAGAAGAAAGCCACATGCTCATGTTCAAAGAGATGCTCTTTTAAAAGCCAAGACCATGAAGAAAAGTATGTTACAATACAATATGCCACAGTGTAATGGAAAGAAGTAACCTTCTTGTCATTGAGAAAACAAAAGGCCCGGCAGGATGTCATGGTAAGTAAGAAGCCAGGGCCTTGCTAGTCTTCAATGAGAATTCACTAACATGCAGATTTGTAAGTTTTCAATCTAGGCCCTGTCCTTTCCTCCATTCGTGTTGGCAGTCTTGCCAAGTGCATCTGTTCATCAAATCCCACTGGCTACTTTTGAGCCAATAACTTTGATTCTATGTGGCTCAACTTCTACACCTTATGAAATTGACATATTACTTTTTGCCGACATTGCCTGAGTCTCAATGAGGTCATACTTAGAAAGGGTTAAAATAAGGCTTTCCTGAACTTAAATGTCCACAATAGATATTCCTTGCTTAATCCTATTGTAGCCATATATCTATGTTTGTATCAAATTTGCATTGCTCGCTTGGCCAACTTATGAATAAGCTTTAAGATTCCTAAATTCATTTGGGAGTTTTGAATCTGATACATCAGACTGCATCTAAAGTCATGTTCACCTAAGTGTGCTCTGGGGAACCCTAGAAGAACGCTGATCCCCAACTCAAATAAACTGACCCAGAATCCCAAAGGCAGGCTCCAGGAAAATGCATTTTTTAAGCAGCTCTCCATTTATCATTAAGCACAATAAAGTTTGGTGACTACCCATTACAGCCTAAACCCCAGGTCCACCGATGAGAGGCAAGGCCGTAGAAGGTTACGCAATTCTCTGTAGATGACAGTTGGGGAAAGCCCATCTAGTTTGTGGAATGAAAGAATTGCCACATCTCACATCACCAGCGAAACACAAACAATTTCCAGGAAGCTTCACTGACACCGTGGTCCCAGCTTTTGTGTTAAAATGAAAGAAGAATGTGAGCTCAGATGAGGCTTCAAATGTGATTCCAGGGCTGGTGGCAGGAAGATTGATCCAAGTTTGACCTAATTGTGGTCCCTCATTGATGGGCAAAATGTGAATCCCAATGAAGAATCGATCTGTCACTGGACAGAGAGCCACTCTACTGCACACAGTGGGCCCCGCAGGACAGAGAGGCCCAGTCCCGATGAAGATGTGTCTGTTTTCTCTTGCCCATTCAGTTTGACATTTGTCTTCTGGCAGATAATCCACTATTGAGACAAGGGACAGAGATGCTGTTTTCTTTCTTTGGAACAACATGAAGAACTTTTATTTTAGGGGTGAGCGGATATAAGGGTTGGGAAAATTATACTTCCTGTATAATTACTTCTGAGATACATGGGTCCAATTGAGGAAAAGCCACATAAGAAAATTAAGTCCCTTCTTAATAACCAGACTATTCATGTTACTAAAGGACTAATTCTATTTTTAACAATGAACATAGTTGATTCTGAGGTCACATACACAGTTGCATTAGATTACCACACCCACTGATTATGGGGACAGAGGTCTATTTTAAATAAACAAAATTAAGTTTTTTTTAAAGATGATACTATATTTATGGATAAAAGAGATGATATATTTCCTTAATGAAAAAACAATCAAGACATTTATCTACAATTATTACTCAAACAAATGTAAGATTTTAGCGTCTATAAGAAGCTTACACTATTTTTATTGTTGCTTACAAAAGTAGTTAAGAAAAAAAAGTTAAGTTCTGTAGTGCATGCAGTGAGCATGGATTTACCCTCTCAGGATGGCCTGCACCCTGACTGGGAGAGCCACGGGGGTCAGCATGATGGTTACTTGTGAGGGCATATACACATGTAGTTTGTTCCTCTAGAAAATCCTAATAAACTAAGCTTCACAGGCATGTTACTCTGGTTTTTAGGTAATAGACATACGGCTACATCATTCTAGGACACATGGGAACATCAATGGTTTGTGGAAATTAACCTTCTTTTTAGTCACTGTCCCAATCAGCTGTATTCTCCTGCTTTTTCCCTTCCTCCCTCCCTCCCATCCTCCCCATTTCCTCCTTCTTCCTCTCCCTTCCTTCCTCTCCCTTTCCCTTTTAAAGAGTGAGTACTGTCTTATTATGTAGCCCAGGCTGGCTTCAAACTTGCCATCCTCCTGTCTCAGCCTCCAGAAGGCTTGGGTTTCAGGTTTCAGGTGTGGGCTACCACACACCCAGCAATTTGACCACATCTCATATTCACAAAGGACACAAAGAAGAAAGATTGTCAAAATCAGCATCCTTAGTTTTTTTGTTTTTGTTTTTGTTTTTGTTTTTACTTTAGCGTCAGATTTGGCTTGCTGTCAGGGCAATGTGATTAACCTGGTAAAATTCCAGTGGTTTTTTTGTTTTTGTTTTGTATTTGCTGATGCTCAAATCACATCCATGGCAATATGCTAAATGCCAGAAGCAGTTGTGTTGGTGGACACCACTGGCCTCATACAGTGATTGCCAAACAATCCCAGACAGTTCATTTCATTTTCTGTCACAATATTACCACATGACATATGGGCAATATTAGTAGTATTTAATGCTTCACTTCATGGACACACTGTTAATTTGACAACCTTAGATAAAATAATGCAATAAAGTGAAGAGAAAGAAGTGATTTCTTGGATATTTAATGACAACACATGGGATGTTCATGATAAGCAAAAATTAAGAATGACTTTCCAGTCCTTTGAAATGTTACCTAATATATAATGGTTAGAGAGGCTCAGTTCTGTTTAAAAAGTCATCAGTACCTGAATTATAAATAAAAAATTTAGAAATAATTTAATTTACTTTCAAATAATAAATAGTCTTTGAAGGAAAAAAAAAACCTTACAGCAATTTATTTTTTTTTCCTGAAAGGGGGTATTTGTAGTTACTTTATCATCCACCTTTTTTTCAGTAAAAGGGGAATTAAACTATTACAGGACACCTTGTTAAGTAATTATACAGCAGCATCATGGTGCAATTAAATAGCCATCAGTCCCCGCAGCTGAGAAATTCCAGGTAATTATTCAAAGATAATTTAATAGGAGAATTACTGTATTCAAGCAAGGATTAGTGAGTAATCTACCTCAATTAAAGCATCCAATTAATTTCAGAGCCTCGATAACAGTTGCCTTTGGCAAAATGATCCTTCCCTTCATTTGATCCTGCATAGGCAATATTCCTTAAACATTGTGTAAAATTAATTTACTTCTTCTAAAAGTACAGTCTATTAATAGTAGTCCCCTGAGAAATTAAACAGATGCGAGTGTAACAACATCATCTTCCCCCTGCTTGCTTGTGCCTTTTCCCCAGTCCTCTGTGCAGAAACAAAACACAGCCAATTCCGACTGTCGGTCCCTGCATGCACAACCAACTGCAGGAAAACCTAATGATGGAGAGTTCTAGACGGTGATATTGTTTCCAGACTGATTAACTCAGCGGACAGACCATTCCTGGGAACCCGGTCCCCAGGAATCTGATGGTTAGGAGGTGGGGATGATTGGGCAAGTATGGAGAATTTGGGGGTTAGGGTTTCCCCTGTGGGGTTTCTTCCAGATTGCCACAGAAAAACCTCAATTTTTGGATGCAGAGAAGAGAGGTTTTGGTGCTCTGGGAGCTGCTACCTTTTGGGACCTTTCACAGTTACAAACTGTCTTTTAATAGCAGCCTTTCAGATGTGCCTCATTCACAGGTCTTCTGGGTAAGTCATCACTGTTTTTGAGTCGAGGCATGGCATCACCAGCACGTGCAGGATATGTCTAAGGAAATTGTTCCCATACCACTAGTAAGTGTTCCCCACCTGAGGTCACTGGCAGGCAGGATGGACATGAACAAGATCTTGAGCTTAGTGCCTCAAGACTGAATGGAGGTTGCCTAAAGCTGGTGATAATGGTCTCACTGTGTCAGATGGTGGGAAATGGTTTGCCTCTGGCCATCATTTTCAGTACTTCAGAAACCTGTTTCCCACCTGCAGAGACAGGATAAGAAAACCCTACGAGATGCCCATGGATGGATGACCCAGAAAATTGTTGCAAATGCATCTCCCCATCTCAGAAGCAGTGGCAACTTCTGTCTTTGTGTCTTTAGCTTCCTTATTCAAGTCTTTACCTTCTACTTGGAAAAATGACACAATGTGGATTGCTGTGATTCTGACTACTATTTTCTTAGGCGCCTGCTTCCAATATGTCTCCAAGTGGACAACAAACTGAAACTGTTGGTAACAAATCCTTCTGCCAGCACAGGTTTCTGGCATCCACACATTCTGCCTTCATTGTCCCAAGAGGGGGTGGCAAAGGCTGTTGGAGGTTATGGGCTAGAAGCATATCTCTCAGATGTGGTGAGCAAGACTGGCCATGCAGATGCCAAGTCAATCTTGTCTGTTTGCAATATACAAACATACGTATATACATATATACATACATACATATACTATATATTATATATAGTATATATATAAAAACATATATCTAATTTATATACTAGGTAGAGATAGATAGGTATATATAAGCAGATGCCAGACGACAGTAGATAGATGACAGATAGATCTATGGTGATACCAGACAGATAAACATGGGCTCCATGTATTTACCTTCTCACCACCGGGATAGGTATCTGGTCAGTCCACTCCTAGTGTTTAGTTCTCCAAATTTGTACTAGTTCCGAAGCTCAACGTTTGTCCCAAAGAATATAGAACTTGACAGTGTTGTAGGGCAAGAATGAGCTGCCTTTTCTGCTGCAAATGACAGGTGCTCAGCAAGCAGGAAATACTTTCAAGTAGTCATAGACTTCACAGTATTTTTCATTATTTTGTCAGGGCTCCCTGTCTTGGAAACGCACATGAGAAAACATATATTGATCATGCACCTGGCTTTCTCTTGTATTAATTAACTTTGATTACAACTTCAAATTTGTACTTTCTAGGTAAAGTCTGCAAATGAACTTAGCACTGTCTGGTGTTGGCCATGGACCAGGTCTGATGACACCCAGGGCATAGGACACCCTAAGGTACCTGGTCCTTACTTGGCACAAAGTACATACATATATTATGTCATTGAGCTCCTTGCCTATTTTTTTAGGCCTACTAAGCTGTACTATTTTTTCATTAGTTTTCCGTGTAGGGAGGAAAGCATACATGCGTGCTTGTTTATGTGAACATGCATGTGAAGGCCAGAGGTTGATGTTGAGTGTGTCCTCCAATCACTGTCTACCTTACCTTTGAGATAAGGCCTAGTCACTGAAACTGAAACTTGTGGATTTGCTGGCCAGTGAGCTCCAGAGATTCCACCCCACCAGGATTACTGGCATGCGCCACCATGCCTGGCTTTTTTTACACAATGCTAGAGGGCCTACTTCAGGTCATCAGGCATGTTATTGACTGGTCATCTTCCCAATCCCCAAGTCCCATTCTTTGTGTCTTGAATAGTCTAATCAATGTGAAGCTGAACTGTTAATTTAATAAAGTATGCTTGCTACTGGAGCAACACTTCATTTTTCCCCACTATAGCGGTATCAAGCAGAAGGAAGGTTGTAAAAGACAAACCGGTGATATTTCCTGCTGCAAAGGGTCTGGAGATGAGCTGATGAGGTCTGATGGGCAACTTGATGTTTTAAACATTGTCACCACTGCCCATCATGTTCCTGTCGCTGGGATTAAACACCCCGGTGAAAGCAGCTTAAAAGAGAGTTTATTTGGGCTTGTAGTTTGAGAGGGACAGAGTCCATCACAGCAGGGAAGGCATGGTGGTGGGACCAAGAGACTAGCCGGTCAGTTTACCATGCACCTGTTACACGTCCAGGTAAAACCCTGCAAATCAACACACCCCACAAGGGGGTTTTCAGCATTTCCAATCTGATAATCCATGATAAATTGCAACTACACTCAAGAAGCGGGGCCAGACTACAATGCTTCCAAGCCTCATCCCCAACCCTAGTGGTCTGCCTCCTCTCCCTAGGCTTTACCTTCTGAAGGGTCCAAAATCTTCCAACTAGCACCACCAGCTAGAGAACAAGCATTCAAACACGTGAGCCTATGGGGGGGGGGGGGGCACACTTCACTTCTAAACCACAAGAGTCAAAAATGGGCAATGTTTGCTCTGCAGTGCTGCCTTCCTGCTGACACTAGGCATCAAAACATACATCTGGCAGGCCTGCCATCACTGTGTGTCCTCAGCATGACATCCAAGCAGTGCAAGCAGCTAAGTCACTCCAAAATAACAAGAGGCCAGAGGATGTAATCCACTCTCCCAGTATTTCCCGTGACCCAGTGTCTACTGCTTTAGGAGGTAAGTTACCTGTAATTTTCTTTTAGAATTAAAATGGTAGATTTTGCTTTCTCATCATGCCAGGTAGCTGTTATTTTCACATTTTAGGAAGGTTTAATAAAAACATCTGAAAGCCTTATAGATTTTCCACTGTTACCCACTCCCTGCATCCCTTAAATAAAGAAGCCCATAATTGATTAATGAAAAGCCAAGTCATTTTGGTATTAATACAATCCCCTGGGTGGGCCTATAATCACATCTGGCAGGCCAGAAACAGTATCGCTCTGTTACACGTCCAGGTAAAAACCTGTAAATCAACACATCCCACAAGGGGATTTTCAGCTTTTCCAATCTGATAATCCATGATAAATGCCTGCCAAAGGTTGGTCAGAGCCCAGCCCCTTTCAAACTTTAAGCCTCTCTGCTTGTTAAAAATGCTTATTCAAACCTGTTTTATAGTTATACGGGTGTGCCTAACACATGGGTGCTGCAAATGCGTGGGTGAAATACAATGTTACCTAATTTCTACATGAAAATATAGTCAGGCAGTTTGCAGTGTCCTTCATGTGGTATAGCATGGTATGTGGATACTCTACCTCTGAAGTGTAGAAGGATCTCTGTGACTGATCAGTTCCATGCAGCCTGGGTGAGCATGGGAACCAGTGTGGGAGTTCACTATCACCTCTTCTCCCTCGGGCCCAGGTATATCCAGCCACAGGCGGCGGCACAAAAATAAAACATTAACCTCAGTCACGTGAGAGGGCTCTGTGGGTAACAGCCCTTGCTGCCACCAAGCCTGAGGACCCAAGTTTGATCCCGGGACCTTCATGGTGAAAGCAGAAAACTGACTCTGGCAAGCTGTCCTCCGACCCCCACATGCACACCACAGCACACACACACCCCAACACTGCATAAGTAAAATGTAACAAAAATTACCCAGCTTTACTCCAACACTTGTTGCTTTTGAAAAACAAGGATATGGTGGAACTACACATTCTTTAACTCATCTGCCCCTTTCAAAGGGATCTTGCGGAGGTCACACTTCTCAATTTCTTTTTTTTTTTGACTGATTGAATAATTTATTGTTCAATTATACTGTACAACTGCATAAAAATAACAAACCCATCCTTAAAGACATTAGATGTTTACAATGTGTTATTTCTCTTAAACATTATGCATCTGGTTTGACCAATTATACCAAACCCTATGAATGTGTGTGTGTGTGTGTGTGTGTGTGTGTGTGTGTGTGTGTGTGTGTATGTGTGTGTAATAAGATAGTTTAGAAAATTGGCAACATTTAGAAGTGGCTATCTTTGAACTATGATTTCTTCTTTTTTTATACCATTGTGAATTATTTTGATATTAAAAGCAATGATGATGTACTATAAATTGAAACCGGGGTGGGGGGAGGATGTACTCCCCATATTATTTTGTTGTTGTTGTTTTGAAGTATTTTATATAAAACACACGGTAGCATGTTATGTGTATGAATCTTCAATGCCATCTACTAGAATGAGAGCTCTCCCACTGGGTACTTTTTTTTCTACTTATTTTTCACTTTATTGCTTTTTTAACAACAATAAATATAATACAAAACAATATGAACAATTAGGAAACAATTATTAAAATTATAAGGTATGACATACATTTCCAATGTCCAGTCCATATGTATTTGGCAACGATATTAATATTCTCTTATCTGTCTATCTATCTATCTATCTATCTATCTATCTATCTATCTATCTATCT
>CAJQZJ010024920.1:30632-42780 GCA_907164525.1 Lophiomys imhausi | reverse complement strand
AAAAAAGAAATTTATGTCCATATTCCTTTTGGTGTGTTAGTTGTAGTACAGATATCCTATACGATATAGCTAAAATCCTACTATAAGTGAATAGATGCCATGTGCATCCTTCTGAGTCTGGGTTATCTCACTCAGGATGAGCTTCTCTAGATCCATCCATTTGGTTGCAAATTGCATGATTTCATTGTTTCTTATAGCTGAGTAGTATTCCATTGTATAGATGTATCACAATTTTTTAATCCATTCTTCAGTTGAGGGACATCTGGGTTGTTTCCAGTTTCTAGCTATTACAAATAAGGCTGATATGAATACAGATGAGGAGACTTCCCTATGTCTCCTTGAGGTCTCCTTTGGGTGTATACCCAGAAGTGGTATGGCTGGGTCCTGAGGCAAAGTTATTCCTAGATTTCTAAGATATCTCCAGACAGACCTCCATAGTGGTTGCACAAGTCTGCACTCCCACCAGCAATGGAGGAGGGTTCCCCTTTCTCCACACCCTTGCCAGCATGTGCTGTCATTTGAGTTCTTTATCTTAGCCATTCTGACAGGTGTGAGATGGAATCTCAGGTACGTCTTGAGTTGCATTTCTCTGATGATTAAGGAAGTTGAGCATTTCTTCAGGTGACTCTCGGCCATTAGGGATTCCTCCTTTGTGAATTCTCTATTTAGCTCCGTCTCCCATTTTTTGATTGGATTATTTGGTTTCTTGGTATTTAGTTTCTTGAGTTCTTTGTAGATTTTAGATAATAGCCCTCTATCAGATATGGGGTTGGTGAAGATTTTCTCCCAGTCTGTAGGCTGCCTTTTTGTTCGAATGACAGTGTCTTTTGCCTTACAGAAGCTTTTCAGTTTCATGAGGTCCCATTTATTGATTGTTGATCTCAGGTCCTGAGCTATTGGTGTTCTGTTCAGGAAGTTGTCACCTGTGCCAATGAGTTCGAGGGTTTCTCCTACTTTTTCTTCTATTATCTTTAGTGTGGCCGGCCTTATCTTAAGGTCTTTAATCCACTTGGAATTAAGTTTTGTACAAGGTGTTGGTATGGGTCTAATTTCATTCTTTTGCAAGTGGACATCCAGTTGGACCAGCACCATTTGTTGAAGATACTGTCCTTCTTCCATTGTGCGGTTTTGGCTTCTTTGTCAAAGATTAGTTGCCCATAGGTGTGTGGGTCCATGTTTGGGTCTTCAATTCGATTCCATTGATCCACTGGTCTGTTTCTATACCAGTACCATGCTGTTTTTATTATTATTGCTCTGTAGTACAGCTTGAAATCTGGGATGGTGATACCTCCAGATGCTTTTTTATTGTACAGGTTTGATTTAGCTATTCTGGGTTTTTTGTTGTTCCATATGAAGTTGAGTATAGCTTTTTCCAAGTCTATAAAGAATTGTGTTGGTATTTTGATAGGAATTGCATTGAATCTATCTATTGCTTTTGGTAGAATAGCCATTTTTATTAGGTTGATACTACCTATCCATGAGCACGGGAGATCTTTCCATCTTCTAAATGCCTCTTCCATTTCTTTCTTCAGGGGCTTGAAGTTCTTGTTATATAGGTCCTTTACTTGCTTGGTTAGAGTTACCCCCAGGTACTTTATGTTGTTTGTGGCTATTGTGAAGGGGGTTGTTTCCCTTATTTCTTTTTCGGTATGCTTGTTTGTTGTATAAATAAGGGCTTCTGATTTTTTTGAGTTAATTTTGTATCCAGCCACCTAGCTGAAGTTGTTTATCAGCTGTAAGAGTTCTTTGGTGGAGTTTTTGGGGTCACTTATGTATACTAACATATCATCTGCGAATAGGGATAATTTGACTTCTTCATTTCCAATGTTTATCCCTTTGATTTCCTTTAGTTGTCTTATTGCTCTAGCAAGAACTTCAAGTACTATATTGAAGAGATATGGTGAAAGTGGACATCCTTGTCTTGTTCCTGAGTTTAGAGGAAATGCTTCAAGCATCTCTCCATTTAATTTAATGTTGGCCACTGGCTTGCTGTATATTGCCTTTATTATTTCTAGGTACGGTCCTTGTATGCCCGTTCTCTCCAGGACTTTTAGCATGAAGGGGTGTTGGATTTTGTCAAATGCTTTTTCTGCATCTAGCGAGATTATCATGTGGTTTTTTTCTTTCATCTTGTTTATATGGTGAATTATATTGATAGACTTTCGCATATTGAACCATCCCTGCATTCCAGGGATGAAGCCTACTTGATCATGATGTATGATATTTTTGATGTGTTCTTGAATTTGGTTTGCTAGTATTTTATTAAGTATCTTTGCATCTATGTTCATGAGGGAGATTGGTCTGAAGTTCTCTTTCTTTGTTGGGTCTTTGTATGGTTTAGGAATCAGAATGACAGTGGCCTCATAGAATGAATTTGGCAGTGTTCTTTCTGTTTCTATGTGGTGGAAGAGTTTGAAGAGTAATGGTGTTAGCTCCTCTTTGAAAGTCCGGTAGAATTCCGTGCTAAAGCCATCTGGCCCTGGGCTTTTTTTGGTTCGGAGATTATTAATGACCGTTTCTATTTCCTTAGGGGTTTTTGGGCTGTTTAAGCTGTTAATCTGATTTTGATTTAGTTTTGGTAGGTGGAATGTATCGAGGAAATTGTCCATTTCGCTTAGGTTTTCAAATATGGTGGAGTATAGATTTTTAAAGTAGGACCCGAATATTTTCTGGATCTCCTCGATGTCTGTTGTTATTTCTCCCTTTTCATTTCTGATTTTGTTGATTTGTGTTCTTTCCCTTTGCCTTTTAGTTAATTTGGCTAGGGGTCTGTCTATTTTGTTGATTTTCTCGAAGAACCAACTCTTGGTTTCATTGATTCTTTGTATAGTTCTTTTTGATTCTAAGTTGTTGATTTCAGCCCTAAGTTTGATGATTTCCTGCCTTCTGCTACTCTTGGGCGTGTTTGCTTCTTTTTTTTCCAACTCACCCAGCTTAGCTGATAATTCACTAATATGAGCTGTCACAATTTTCTTTTTGAATGCACTTAGTGCTATGAACTTTCCTCGTAGCACAGCTTTCATTGTATCCCATAGGTTTGGGTATGTTGTGTCTTCATTTTCGTTGGATTTTAAGAAGTCTTTGATTTCCTTCCTTATTTCTTCCATGACCCATTGGTCATCCAGTAAGGAGCTGTTCAATTTCCATTTGTGTGTAGGCTTTCTGTTGATTCTTTTGCTGTTGAACACCAGCTTTATTCCGTGGTGGTCTGATAAGATACAAGGGGTTATTTCAATTTTCTTGTATCTGTTCAGGCTGTCTTTGTGTCCAACTATATGGTCGATTTTGGAGAAGGTTCCGTGGGGTGCTGAGAAAAAGGTGTATTCCTTTGTGTTTGGGTGAAACGTTCTGTAGATGTCTGTTAGGTCCATTTGTTTCATGATCTCTGTTAGACTCAATATTTCTCTGTTTGGCCTCAGTCTTGATGATCTGTCAATTGTTGTGAGTGGGGTGTAGAAGTCTCCCACTACTAATGTGTTGTGATCGATGTGCGATTTAAGTTTTAGAAGTGTTTCATTTACAAATGTAGGTGCCTTTGTATTTGGGGCATAGATGTTCAGTATTGAGACTTCCTCTTGATGAATATTCCCTTTAATGAGTATATAATGCCCTTCTTTGTCTTTTTTCATTAACTTCAGTTGGAAGTCTGTTTTGTTTGATATTAGGATGGCTACTCCAGCTTGCTTTCTGGGTCCATTTGCTTGGAAAACTTTTTCCCAGCCCTTTACTCTGAGGTAGTGACTATCTCTGGTAGTGAGATGTGTTTCTTGTATGCAGCAAAGGGACGGGTCTTGCTTGTGGATCCACTCTGTAAATCTGTGTCTTTTTATTGGGGAGTTGAGACCATTGATGTTGATGGATATTAGTGACCTGGGGTTGTTGTTTCCCATTAGTTTGATATAGGTGATGGTCCTGTGTCTCTTTTGGTTTAGTTGCTGAGGGGTTTTCTATTCTCTTTGTTTTCTTGGGTGAAGTTTTCTTCTCTGGGATGGAATTTTCCTTCTAGGATTTTCTGTAGGGCTGGGTTTGTGGGGAGAAATTGTTTAAATTTGATTTTGTCATGGAATATCTTGTTTTCTCCATCTATGTTGATAGAGAGTTTTGCTGGATATAGTAGTCTGGCTGGGCACCTATGATCTCTCAGGACTTGTAGGATATCTGTCCAGGCCCTTCTAGCTTTTAAAGTTTCTGAGGAGAAGTCAGGTGTGATTCTGATGGGTCTGCCATTGTATGTGACTTGGCCTTTTTCTCTTACAGCTTTTAATATCCTTTCTTTGTTCTGTACATTTGGTGTTTCAATTATTATGTGGCGAGAGGAGTTTCTTTTCTGATCTAATCTGTTCGGTGTTCTGTAAGCCTCTAGGATTTTTATTGGCATCTCTTTTTTCAGGTTTGGGAAGTTTTCTTCTATGACTTTGTTGAAGATATTTCCTGGACCTTGGAGTCGGGAGTCTTCTCTTTCCTCTATGCCTATGATTCTTAGGTTCCGCTTTTTCATTGAGTCCTTGATTTCTTGGATGTTGTGGGTGAGAGATTTTTTAGCCTTCTCATTTTCTTTGGATGTTGTACTGATTTCTTCCATCAAATCTTCCATGCCTGAGATTCTGTCTTCCATCTCTTGCATCCTAATGTTGATACTCGCATCCGTAGTTCCTGTTCTCTTCCCTTGGTTCTCCACTTCCTCTTTTAACTCTGACTGTGTTTTCTTTATTGTTTCTATTTCTATTTTCATGTCTGTATGGTATTGTTCTTTTTGTACATTTCCTTCTCCAGCTTACTTGTTTTTGTCTGAAATCTTTCATTGCTTTGTCTTTTTCCTGTTCAAGCTCTGTCACCTTGGCTTGGAGCTCTTTAATGGTATTGTTCATTGTTTTGGCTTGTAAAATTGTGGCTTCTTTGAATTCCTTCATAGATTTAAGTTCTTCTTGCAGGGACTCTATCACTTTCCATAATGCAGAATTGTCAACGTTTTCATGTGTTTCTGTTGGTGTGAGGTCATCCCAATTGGATGAGCTAGGATAATTCTGCTTTGTTGGAGTCATATTTCCTTGATTTCTATTTTTTTTTTTTGGACCTTTGGCCATGTGTGTGTGTTTAGCTGTCTGTTCTTGTCGTTTTCTGTGTTTGGATCCACAGGGGATGCTTTGGTGAAGGAGTCGAATTGCTTAGCTATCTGTCCTTGCTTACAGGGCGATCTCAGTGTCAATGTGGTTTTAATAGCCTGAATCGTTGTGAGCTGGTGCAGCCTATTCCCAGGTAGTGAGTAATAGTCCGGGATTGTTAACACTGCTCCCAGTTCAGACTTCTCTATTTTGCACACTGAGTGATCAGCCTTCAATGGTTCTAATGGTATAGACCTGTTTGCTCTGGCAGAGATTTTGTGGGCTTTGTTTGTCATCAGGGAGGCTGACAGGGCCTGTCTCCACACCTAATGTGTCTGGGTTTACCCAAATACAGCTATGGTCCCCTGGCTTCTGGTTACCCACTAGGCTTCTCTGCCACAGGCCTGGCCGCTTCCCTCCCTATCTGCTCCGCCTTGGGTGGGCAGAGCTTCGTTTGGTCCCTCCCGCCTTCTCAACAGGCCTCCCGTCTTAGCTGCTTTGCCATGGGTGGGCGGAGCTTCGGCTCCTCCTGGCGTCAGAGCCGGCCTCCTTCCCTAGCTGCTTTGCCGTGGGTGGGCAGAGCTTCGGCTCCTCCCGGCATCAGAGCCAGCCTCCCGTCCTAGCTGCTTTGCCGTGGGTGGGCGGAGCTTCGGCTCCTCCCGGCGTCAGAGCCGGCCTCCTTCCCTAGCTGCTTTGCCGTGGGTGGGCGGAGCTTCGGCCCCTCCCGCCAGCGTCTGCTTCCCTCCCCAACTGCTCTGCCCGCCCACCTTCCACTCCCGCTCAAGTGGCTGCGGATCTCCCGCTGAGCGCCCTTTTTCTACATCTCAAAAAAACAAAAAAAAAACAAAACAAAACAAAAAAAAAACACAAGACTTTAACTATTCTGCAAAATTTCCTAAATAGTTATAAGGTCTTCCTGAGGTATGGGAAGCCCAGTTGGCTAGTGGGCGATCGCCATGTCGCCTTTGAGTTTGTCTGCTGTATGTTGGGATCAATCTTACCAGTCACCTCTCCAAATGTGAGTTCCCGAATCCCGGATTTAGTGGCTTCCCTGTCTGCGAGAGATGGGGGAAAGCCTTGCCCTGGGACTTTTAACAGTCCCTTGGGAGCTGTGCGTGTTCCCGGAGGGGCCAGACCCTCCGGTTTTTGCACAGTGTCCCACAACTCTGTGTTCTCTATGGCTCTTCTCTCCCACATTCAAAATGTGTCCGTGCAGTTCGCTGCCATCTTCCGCCGCAGACTGAACATTTTTTATAGCAGGATGGATTCCAGTGGTGGGCCAGGGTTGTATTTGGTTGAGTTGTTGGCTGAGGCGGTCCCATGGAGATCCCTAAACTACTCAGGCTAATGCTAAGCACAGGGTCACTCTCCCTGAAAACTGACAGAGGGGGCTCATTGCTGAGGTCAAAAACCACACAGCTCATTGAAAGTAGAATGGTCAAGCTGGTGCCTGCACGGAGCCTTCACCCCTACGTTCTAATCTCTGCTGTAGGAAGATACTCTGACTCTGCATGCTACCCAAAAAAGAAAAGTGGACACCAAGCCAGTCACAAAACCTTCTACCTATAATCTGTCCTGCCTGAAAGACTTTCTGGGACAGTTGCAGCACAGAACTCATGTGAGTGACCAATGAATGTGTGGTTTAACTTTAAGCCCATGCCACAAGAAGAAGCCCATGCCCTACAGTGCCTAGATGGCCAAAAACTTGAGACTGAATATCTGAGAGACTAGGGGTAGAATCAAACACAACCTATCTACAAAAAAAAAATTTCAATAAAATAATTCCTAATGATATTCTGCTATACTCACAGATTGGTGCCTTGTCTAGTCTTCATTTGAGAGTCTTCCTTCAGCAGCAAATGGGAGCAAGAGCAGAGACCTCACAGCCAGACATTATGTAGAGAGAGTTTAAATGAAGGTGTCCATTGAGTCCCTCCCCTCAGAGCTCAGGGAACCCATCAGAAGAGAGGGAGGACTCCAGAAAGACATGGCCCACAGGATCAATTAAGCAAGGCTTATGTGGTCGAAGCACAGTGCTTACATGGGTTCACACCAGGTTCTCTGTATACAGCTTGGTGGTTTTTATGGGACTCCTAAAAGTGGGAGTAGATGTGTCTCTTATCTGTTGCCTGCCTTTGGGACACTTTTCCTCCTATTGGGTTATATGAGGAGTTTTATCTCTTATTGTTGCGTCTTGATTTGTTGTATTAGATTGTCTCTTGGAGGCCTGCTCCTTTTTTAAAGGAAACAGAGGGGAATGGATCTGAAAGAGAGGGGAGTTGGTGGTGAGTGAAGTTGGGAGGAGTCAGGGTAAGGAAACTGTCATTAGGATGTATTATATGAGCAGAGAATCTATTTTCAAATAAAAAAGTGAACTCTACCCAGTTTTCTCAATGTTTGTGGAGTTTTTCATAACTGGGAGAACTTCAAAATGGACCTGATACTATTTAATATATTAAAATCTCTACTTTCATGGTAGATTTCTTGCTTCTCTGTGCTCTTTGATAAAATAAATCTGCTCATATGAATGGGAAAGGGCTTTTTCTGAGTTCTGATATATCTGCACTGAATTTTTCTGAAGAGTCATAGGTGATAAGAAAGAAAAAAATTAAGGTGTAATCAGCCTTTACTAAACACTTATTAACATACCATATTTACCTTTTTCAATAAGGCAAACATAAACAAACTTGCAACTAGGAAAAAGTAATCTTTTAAAATAATTTTAAAATAAAAATAAATAAATAATGTCTCACCTACATTTAATTTTTGAACTACACAGGAATAGCCCACTTCACATAGATAGGAAAAAGGCTTTTGAAGTTTTTGAGAAGCATAATACACATGGACCAATTAAACTTGAGTTCAACATTGTATTTGTTGAAAACATAATGTTTGTTGAAACATAATCTTTCACAAAAGGATTTAATTACTATTTACACTCTACTATTTATCTCAGAATAGATAGCATTATCAATAATAAGTATTGTAGCCTCTAACAGTGTCATCTGACAGCAAATGAGCATTTATTCTGGGAGATAGATGACTTCAGTACCGTAAGAAGCATTTGTTTTCCAGATAGTCCATTTGCTCTTTGGAGAAAGAAAAACAAAACTTCAACAGCCCTACACAGTGCTCTTCTGATTAACTGTATATATACCCTACTTGTCTAGAAGAATGTTCTTCCCTCTACTGAATGACCAGGAACATGGGGCCAAGACTTTTGTTTTCAGGAACATATCTCAGCTAAATCTTGCCATTTTCAAATCAGTTTTGTCATATATGTCTTACTTCAAAATGATATACTTGAACAATAAGCTATAGAAAGGATATATATATCATTACACAGTTCTTCAGAGGTGATGGGATCTGCCTTAGACAGGCTGAGGGTGGATAATGGATTCATTTCTGTTATCTATAAGTATAAACCCAGTGGATGAAAGTTAGAACCAAATTACTTGACCTCTTCATTCTGTTTGATTAAAGCAGCTTTTCAATAAATGTGATACATGAATAACCTTTTCATCAGAATGGGATCCTCACAGATTTTCAAGTTTGGATATTTATCTTAGAAGCATCAGTAAAGAAAGTCCTTGAATAAATGTTTACTTTTGATCATCAGGTTTGTTGTTTTACTTAGATGGAAAATTGAGAGTTACAGAAAAATACATTTGAATTTTAACTAAGGAATGTCAGAGGAAAAACAATAAATTAATAACTTGACAACAGGAGGATAGATAGCCCATAGATCTAGGATAGAAAAAAAATAACAACAAAATTATACCTAATGATATTATGCTATACTCATAGATCAGTGTATAGCCCGCTGTCATCAGAGAGGCTCTGTCCAGCAGCTGATAAGAGCATGTAGAGGAGTTTTTATTTAGCAACATGGCTGTTCTTCTAGAGGATCACAACCAAAGACCTTCTAGGTCTATGTGATCCAACTGGAATGCAGATGCACTCTGGATTACAGTACAATCTGGCTGGAATACAGACATGCCCTTAGTACACACCTTTAATCCCAAACAATGAAGGTAAGGTTAGTTTATAGAAGGAAGCAGCCATGTTTGGAAGTGGCATCTAATTGAGAGGCAGACAAAGTGACAAAGCAGTGAAAGATATGATTAGATGAGTCAGAGACACACTATTTCCAACTCTCAAAAGAACAGGAAAGATAGTCTACTTAAGAGCAGCATAAAGAGAGAGAGGAGAGTTTTTTATTAGGACGGTTTCACAGAGACAGGCAGCAGAGAAAACAAACTAGACACAGGTTAAGACACGCAAGCTATCGAAGGATGATCCAGAAAATTAAAACATATTGCCAGAATTAGAGGCCAGACATAGCAATTCAGTCAGAATCCAAGAGAAGCAAGTTTGAATTAGCCAGTTAGGAGAGGAGTTTGGGCAAGAACAGCTGAGTTGAATCAGTCAGCGAGAGTTCAGAAAGACCTAGAAAGACTTGGGAATGGACCTCATCTAATCCCCTCACCTGAGGAAATAAAAATAACATTTAAATAGCAAATTCAGAGACCCACAAAAATTAAGTGGAGCTCAGGGAACCCTGCACAGAGAAGGACTACAGGAGCCAGAGAGGTTGAGGACACCAGGAGAACACCACCCACAGAACGAACTAAGCAGGGCTCATAGAGGCTCACAGAGACTAAAGTGACAATTTCAGAGCCTACATGGGTCTTCACCAGGTCCTCTGCCTATACCTTATGGTTGTGTAACTTGAATTTTTTGTGGCACTCCTAACCGTGAGAGTCGAGGGGGGTGTCTCTGATTCTTTTGGCTGCTCTTTTGCCCTTTCTCCTCCTAGGTTGCCTTGACCAGCAATGACATGAGAGTTTGTGCCTCATGGTATGGTATTTTGTTATGTTGCGTTTGGTTGATATCCCTGTGAAGCCTCTTTTCTGAAGGGAAACAGGGAGAGTGGATCTGAGGGAGAAGGGATGTGAGGCTGGGTTGCTGGAAGGAGTGGAGGGAGGGGAAACTGTCATCAGGATATTTTATATGAGAGAATAAAAAAAGAAGAACCTGACAACACAGTCAGTAAAATATTTGCCATCACCAACCATGTGACTTTGAGGACCTTTTAAATAACTAGAAGTGTAAGACAGACACATTCACATTTAAGGTTACCCCAGAGAAAGGAGTGACATGAAGCTGTGGATGGAGCTGATTTGGGGGAGCGTTCAATGGTCTAAGCTGGAGCCCAGGAAAACAGAGAAAGAGTCCACTGATTATGATTGGTTTCATCACACTGAGCTGTCATGGAGGAAATTCAGGTGCCTTCAACAGTCAGTTAGGGTCAAAAACTGAGGAACAGTGCCTGTCCTACACACTAATTCATAACGGACCAACCCTATAGTAGTACAATGAAGGATGCCCAGAGAGTCAACTGAGAGGAAATGCATTGCCCTAGCTGGTTCTGAATGCTAAATCTGTGGATGTCAACTTTCCCAGTTCTCTGTGGGGGGTGGTGGTTTCTTATTTCCTATGACTCTCTTAGCACATGCTTGAGATTGCTGGAGTGGCTGCCTCATTAGATATGTCCACAGTTGCATAGGATGTAACTTGACTTAAGACATTCAAGACTGTAGGTTCAGAAGCCATGAGAAAAATTGTGAATTCTACAAGAACTGAGGTGCTGTGGAGATATCCAGATCCACTGCTATGTAATTCCAGGTCCATATTTATGAATAGAGAAACCATGTGGAGGAAGATTTGTCAACCACTCTTCAAGTCACCTTACTGACTGCCCAGGACATACAGATCTGGCAGAAAATAGCCAGTCTCTGACCTGATCTCCTGGCTCAAACAGAACTTCAGCTGTACTCAAAACTTTCCTGTCACCCACACCTGCTTACTCTTAATATAAGGAAGTCATTTATGGACTGATGATCAGAGTAATTCTGCTGTAAATCCTGAGAATATGAGTCTTGACCAGAAGCAGTTTTTTTCCCACTGTTACTAGTGTTAGATAAACATCACACATAAAGTAATCCACTGGGGGTGATGTTCATTGATGCCCTGCCCCAAGGTGGAGATATCTCAGTTACAGAAAATGGAATAAAGACATGTGCTCCCAATACAATAGCTACACCACTGTCAGCTCCTGTCTTTTGAGACATACAAACTAACAATCTGGAATCCCTTACTTATGGAACTATTGAAAGCTGGGAAATGCAGTTCCTTCCCAGAGGCTCCCAGCATCAAATCCCCATTCCTGGAACGCACAACTTAAGGCCATCTCCTCCAGAGAGCTCCCTATACCCTACTCAGTACTCACTGTACCTTCTGCAGGGTCATTTATTTCTAGTTGTTTTTTACTGTGATGGAAGCCGGCTTCTTTCTGACTCCCTCATTTTTCTCTATGCTCTCCATTCCCTCTCCCAAAGACACTGCTCAAACTTGCCAGAATATTCTTGGGCAACTGCTATAGGCACTGGACCAGCGATCCAAGAACAATTGCTGTTGGCACACTGATGACATCATAGAGAATGCCATGATCTCCAGGATACAACAGAATGTCCAGTGAAGAGACTTCTGAAGATGGTTTAGGCCCCTTCCTCTCTCAGTTCACTAGCTCTCTCCAAATTTACCAAAAGCCAAGCTGCCTTTTTCAAGAGCCTCTTTAAAGACACAGGGAAAACCTTTCAACACCACATCCATGCAAACCTAGAGATATCATTCTATTTTTTTGTTTTGTTTTGTTTTGTTTTTTTGTTTTTTTTTTGAAATTTCTTAGTATTCCCTATGTGGGGAAATGATTGCTTGTTTTCCAAATATTGCTCAAGAATATCTCATTCCTTCCTCACAATCCCAATTCTCTTCACAATGAGAAATTAATTACTAGTGAGAAATTACACAGGGATTACTGGATAGGAGGAAAGATTGCTGCTCTTCTAAACATGATTGTAAGTATACACTTACAGATACTGAAAGGCTGTTTTTAATGTGGGATTTGGGTTAATGTGTACATTCAGAAAACCCATGTGCCTAGTTGTTGAAAAGTGTCACACGATAACTCAAAGATTGATTGT
>CAJQZJ010024920.1:0-30232 GCA_907164525.1 Lophiomys imhausi | reverse complement strand
TTTTTTCAACTCTTGGAGGTTTATAAAACCAGGTTGAAGAGCTGTCACCTTTAATTTATTTACAGTAGTCAGTACACCTCCCCAGCTTTCAGATATTCCACATCTCTGCATCATGCAAGATTTTCTCTCCATGATTTTGTCAATTACTTCAAAAAAGACAGATTGCTTCTGCTTGGTATTCATACCTGAAAGAGTACTGGTATGGGCAAAGAATTCTGTTTTTTTTTTTTTATTTATTTAACCCTAAGTCTGTGAACTTTATCATTTTGTGTGTTCTCAGTGTTCTTCATCATATAACCCTTGGCAGCACCCCTGGATCAAAGTTTTTCTCTCTTTAGAACTTGTTTTGTATCAGGCTGACCTTGAGCTCTGAGATCTGCCTGTTTCTAAGTCTAGTGTGTTGGTATTAAGGGTGTATTTCTGGAATGATGGGATTAAGGGTGTGCACCATCATCACCCTGTTCCTTGTAACTCTAGAATTTATAAGACAACTAACTCTATAGTGCTCCTCCTGTCTCTGCTGAAGTTAAAGGCATGGGCTAACACCACGCCTTTCATGTATTTTACCTTAGCTCTAAGTTTTTTCGACTCTTGGAGGTTTATAAAACCAGGTTGAACAGCTGGAACCTTTAATTTATTTACAGTGTTTTAAACCTGTTACCTGCTTTTTTTAATTAATAAATTTATTTATTTGTTGCTTCAGGTTACATCTCCATCACATTGTCCTCTTTCTCCCCCTTCCCAGCCCCACCCTCCCATCCCCCCTTCCCTACGCCCTAACCCTTCTATCTTGCTCCTCTGGAGTGGAGTGTCCCTACATAACAGTCCCTCACCCCAGTTCAGAAGTCATATGAGGGCCAAGAGCCTCTTCATACACTGGGGGCCTACAAGGCAGTACCACCAGTAAAAAGTGTCTCATTGTTAGGGAGGGAAAACTAAAAAACTGACCAACAAACAAACAAACAAACAGCAACAAAAAGAAAAAGAAAAAAAAGTCTATGTCCATGTTCCCTTTGGTGTGTTGGTTGTAGTACAGATATCCTGTATTATATAGCTAAAATCCTACTATAAGTAAATAGATGCCATGTGCATCCTTCTGAGTCTGGGTTAGCTCACTCAGGATGAGCTTCTCTAGTTCCACCCATTTGGCTGCAAATTGCATAATTTCATTGTTTCTGATAGTTGAGTAATATTCCATTGTACAGATGTACAACAGTTTTTTAATCCATTCTTCAATTGAGGGACATCTGAGTTGTTTCCAGTTTCTAGCTATTACAAATAAGGCTGCTATGAACATAGATGAGGAGACTTCCTTATGATTCCGTGAGGAGTCATTTGGATGTATACCCAGAAGTGGTATGGCTGGGTCTTGAGGCAAAGCTATTCCAAGATTTCTAAGATATCGCCATACTGACCTCCATAGTGGTCACACAAGCCTGCACTCCCACCAGCAATGGAGGAGGGTTCCCCTTTCTCCACACCTTCACCAGCATGTGCTGTCATTTGAGTTTTTGATCTTACCCATTCTGACAGGTGTGAGATGGAATCTCAGAGTCGTCTTGAGTTGCATTTTTTTGATGATTAAGGATGTTGAGCATTTCTTCAGGTGTCTCTCGGCCATTAGGGATTCCTCCTTTGTGAATTCTCTATTTAGCTCCGTCACCCATTTTTTGATTGGATTATTTGGTTTCTTGGCATTTAATTTCTTGAGTTCTTTGTAGATTTTGGATATTAGTCCTCTGTCAGATGTGGGGTTGGTGAAGATTTTCTCCCAGTCTGTAGACTGCCGTTTTGTTCGAATGACCATGTCTTTTGCCTTACAGAAGCTTTTCAGTTTCATGAGGTCCCATTTATTGATTGTTGGTCTCAGGTCCTGAGCTGTTGGTGTTCTGTTCAGGAAGTTGTCGCCTGTGCCAATGAGTTCTAGGGCTTTTCCCACTTTTTCTTCTAGTAGATTTAGTGTGACCGGCCTTATGTTAAGGTCTTTGATCCACTTGGATTTAAGTTTTGTACAAGGTGATAATTATGGGTCTAATTTCATTCTTTTTTTTTTATTTCATTCGTTTGCAAGTGGACAACCAGTTGGACCAGCACCATTTATTGAAGATGCTGTCCTTCTTCCATTGTGCTGTTTTGGATTCTTTGTAAACAATTAGGTGGCCATAGGTGTGTGGGTCCATTTCTGGGTCTTCAATTCGAGTCCATTGATCTACTGGTCTGTTTCTATACCAATACCATGCTGTTTTTACTATTATTTCTCTGTAGTACAGCTTGAAATCTGGGATGGTGATACCTCTAGATTTTTTTTTTTATTATACAGGATTGATTTAGCTATTATGGGTTTTTTGTTGTTCCATATGAAATTGAGAATATCTCTTTCCAGGTCTATAAAGAATTGTGTTGGTATTTTGATAGGAATTGCATTGAATCTATATATTGCTTTTGGTAGGATGGCCATGTCCCATGCCCAGAAGGTGGGGAGGGTGTCCCCTCCCCTTTGGTTATTTGATGGATAACAGAAAATTTTGTTATTTAGGGGAAGAGACTACAAGCTGTTAAATGGTCTTGTTAAATGGGTTTTGGAGGTTAGACCCAGGGACTTCTCTCTTTTGCTTTTCTATATCATTCTTTCTCTACAATGTAGGAGTGAATAGACTTGAGAAAAAATGGGACATAGACATAGTATAGGAAAGATCAAGAAAAAAGGACAGATTATTGAATATGCCTTTATACCTTTGTATATTGATACAAAATTAATATTATATTTGGCTAAATTGGTATTGATCATTGTATATTAATGCAAAATTAAGATTTTATTGGACTATATCATTTTTTATCTTTGTATATTGATACAAAATTAAGATTATATTTGGCCACAATGGTATTGACCCTTGTATATTGATGCAAAATTAAGATTGTATTGGGCTACATAGGTATTAATCTTTGTATATTGATGCAAAATTAAGAGTATATTTGGCCACATTGGTATTGATCTTTGTATATTGATACAAAATTAAGGGTAACACTTCTTAAAGGTAGTGTACCTAGTAATGCTTAAAAATGAAATGTGAAGTTTTGGGCTTTTGATACCAACCGTCATAAATTGTTTAGGATAATTAAGAAATGCAAACTCATAGTCATGCAAGCATGTCATTTTGTTAGTTACTATGACAGTCTATCACAGTTATTTTCTAAGCTACTCAGAAATCAAGTTGTTAAGAGACAAGCAACATTTGCTTATCTAAATATAAAAGATAGATAGGGCATCTTCAAAAACCCCAAGAGATCTGCAGAATATGGCATTCAAAGATGTTTTCTTAACTTAAGATTTTTTTAATATTGAGACATGTCAGCTCCTGACAGCACCCCCATTCTACTCCAAGTAGAAGATAAGCATCGAAGATTCTCCAGTGTGAGATCGTTGAATTAGTGGCAAGCCTATCTCTTGGCAAGAAAAACCCCTTGCTTCAACTGTAGACAGAATGCTGTCCAAAAAGGACAAAACTTGGAAGCAGGTAAGTCAACAGCCTAGCTCTGCCAAGACAGGGTGGGGAAGTCCTTCATAATTCCTGCTCTATAATCAATGTCTGTCAGAGAAATGGGGCCAAGCAGCTGAAGATTGATGCTGTATTATATGTAGAGAAAATTGGAACTGTCAAGGCAGCCACTGGTATGTTATTTCTTAGTTTTGGAAGCTGCAGGCCCTGCATTTCCTATATAATCAGATATATTTATCCCTCTCAGGTCTCTGAGGTGGTTGAAGAATAGATAGCTAGAGTCTCATAGTTAAATTTTGAGTTGTTTAGGAATCAAGAGGGTGTGCTGGATCTAAGAAGATGTTCTTAAAATTGTGATGCAAGTTAGGATGAAAGGAAGAGAAAATCTAGAGACTGAAAGGTCAGAGACAGAGAAGAAAGGTGTGGTACCATGTATTAGTTTGCTTTTTATTGTTGTGATAAAACATTAACCAAAGCCAAGTTGGGGGCAAAAGGGTCTACTTGGCATGCATATCCCAGGTCCTCTTTATCACTGAGGGAAGCCAGGGAAGCTACTCATGCAGGGAAAGAACCTGATTCATAGGTTCTTGGAGAGATGTTGCTCATTGGTTTGCTCCCCATAGATTCTTCAGTTTTCTCTTTTTATACAGTCCAGGACTACCTGTGCAAGGGTGGCACCACCTACAGTGGGATGAGGCACTCTACAACAACCATTAATCAAGAAAATGCCCTATAGGGCCAATGAGATGGAAACTTTTTTTTCAACTAAACTTCCCTCTTCCAAGGCAATTCTAGTTTGTGTCAATCTGAGAAAAGCAAAATTACTAAGACACACCTCAAAAGCTACACATCTTCTTCCCCATTAAGTGCACTAACGATTTGACTGCCTAATGGCTGCTGGGCACTAACTTAGGCCTGAAGAAATAGAGGAAATAGTCGACATGTCTCTTCACTATGAGAACTGAAAGTCTGTTTTGAGGCAGTCACAACACTATGCAATGCTTCTGTAGTAACTATAGAAAGGAATATTTTCAAAAATATAATCTTTGTTAAATAATGAATTAACAAAGTTGGCCATGCTGACTCCAGTTTTACAGTACTCACTGGTATACTGACAGGAGAACTGATGCTACTGTAAATGGATACTGCTTTTCTGAAAAGAAATTTGATTTGATCAAGAGGTGTGGTATATTCTAATTTTTAGCATGCTTGCAAGTTAAACTATTGATGTACAATGTATTTTTTAAGATTAGCATAAGCTGTGAAATGCATATGGCAACATTTAGTTTCTTGTGACAGTTTGTCAAGCCATAGTTTCTAGTATGAGAGAGTCGTATTATATACATGCATATGTAAAGCTAAACTAAAAGAGAAAAGCTTGAACCTAATTATTTATGGTAGATACTGAATGTTCTTGGCCATTGTTCTGGGGTTCCACATAGTGTCTCTATTTTCTGAGATTATCTGCTACACAACCTGTGAAAATTATTTGAAGGCATTAAGAGAATCAGTTTATGAAATATACATTAAGCATGAAACATGGAGAATTATCTCTCAACAGATCTTAAGTATGAAAGTCTAAACACAAATTTGATACTACACAAAAAATATTAAATTATTTTGTCAGGCTCAAGTAAGTCAAAGATCTCATTTGATACAGAAATAACAAATTCATTTATTCAAATGATTACAAGGAGACTTGAGGAGACAAGCTCAGTTCTCTGGGTCGTATTTTGTTCTAGAAATAGTATATAGCCAGGTTATTTATGAAAAAAACAATTTCTCATATAGAAATTCGTTTGCTGTATCTGATGCAATCTAAGGATTTAAGCAATTTTTTGTTTTCCACAAGCAATTTTATACAAATTGATAAACACTAACTGAAATAAATTCTATAACAAGGAGTCCCTGTAAGCAATGCCACCAGTGGGTTTTCCAGTGGGTATGTCACTGACATATCTACTTAGAGATGAGTGAGTAATATATTTTTACTGCTCTTAACATATTTAACTTTTTGATATCTTGGTTCTCTTGCCATCAAATAAGAAAAACTACTAGAACAGTACCCTGGATGCTTCAAAACCTATATTATTTGATATGGTTGAACTAAACACATAACAAGAAGTGTTTGTAATCAAGTATAACCATATGAAAAACTACAATATCATCTCTTTCTTTTGATTTTGAGAATTATTGAACATTACAGGAAAGTATTCATAGTATGTGGCTAAATAAAACTAGCTAAGCCTGAACCACATTTTCATATTATACCAGCTTTTAAAAAATATACCTACATGTATGCCTATAAAAACACTAAATATTGCCTTAATAATTGTTGAAATAAAGAAATAATTATTTTCATTTCTATAATGTTAACATTTCTTTTACTTTCTATAAGAAAAAAATGACATAACACATTTGTCACAGCAAAGTAACACTTCAATTAAAATGGGATTTGTAATAGTATGTAGACCTTATGAGCCCAGATTGATTCAAACTCTAATCAAAATCCTTTTTAACACTTCTTTAAAACTATAGAAACAACCTGTTAACAAAGAAAAATATTTGCAATATATTGTAGTACTTCTACATTTTCAAATGTTTTTTCTCCCAGATCAATGTCCTATTTAGTTCTTCAGTTTATAATGCTTCCAGGATATATCAATCCCAAATTTAAGTTTCCCTCATACCCTGGAGAGTTTTTCATTTGCTCAATAGAGGGAGATGTTTATTTATAGATTTTCTTCATCTACCAGCTGGAATTTTGAGTGTCATGCTAAATAGAAGCTTAAAAGTGGCATCATATGCAAAGCCTCCTTATTATTTATTCCTTATTAATTATTACCTTATTACTCCTTATTAATTACAGAATTGAATTTATGGAAAAAAGCTTGGTTAGAATACCTACCCATTGAATTCATAGACTACAACAGTTGCTTCTCTGACTTCCTATTTTTCTAACAAAAGACAGTGAATTGTTGATATGCATTGAACTGAAGGACTCTTTAGGAATGATGTAACAAACACAGAATTTAGGTCAATCCAGGCATCAAGCAATTAAGTTCAGCTGACCTGACTCAGCAGCATGTTCTTTCTCTGTGGAAAGTTACATTTCCATTGTGAATGGGAGTTCAGGAGTTAAGGAAATATAATTCCCCTTACTAAATGCCACTCTTTCAATACTTTGGAGTAGATAGATTTTTCTGTGTCTTCTGGACAGAAGCCATCTTCTTTGTTTCAAATTTTGGAAACTGAAATGCAGAATAGTGGGATGTTTGCTGCAGATAATATCATTAATTACAATATTATTTATTATTAATTAAGATATTAATCAACAATCGCAATAAGCATGATAAAGTGAACAGGAGAAAGCCAATGAAGTTTTAACCCCACACAAACAACTACAGGCAACTAAGGAATACTGAGAGGGGAAGAAATAGTGTCCAACTGATTAACCAATATGAAAAGGTCAATCCTGAAAACATACATGCAAGTAGCACTATACAGAGAGAGCAGGTTATATTTAGGCATACATATGTATATTCATACACATATATGCATGCAACAAAAATTAATGAAAAAGGCCATGAATTTGAAAACAAGCAAGAAGAGATTTTTTAAAATGGATTTGGAGGGAGGAAAGAGAAGGGGTATATTATGTAGTTATATTACTATCTCAGTAATAAATAATTTTAAAGAAACAATGGCATCAGGGACTCAGGTTTCTAAACACAGTGTAATCTTACTCTTAGTAAACCAATCTAATTCTTTAAGTCACCGCCTTTCAAAGGAGCCCTTTTATAGATACTCACATAGGACTTTTCTTCTGGAAAAGTCCTCTTGAATAAGGTGGAGTGGTATAACTAACACAAAAGTGTAGACTGATTTTTATGTAAATGAGAATTCCAAAGCAGAAATCCACATGAAAGTGAACCAATGTGTGTGTGTGTGTGTGTGTGTGTGTGTGTGTGTGTGTGTGTGTATGAGAGATACTGAAACACCAGCACAAGTAAGCTGGGAGCTCATGCCATGGATGCATGGCACGTCCCATACTAAATCTCTTATAAGTGAAAACATCCAGGAATGGCTAAATGACAAAGGAGTCAGGCATGACTGACTACTTTAACCAAATGATGCCAGGTTATAGTTGAGTCAGGGATGCCTACCCTATAAGGGTGGGAAAAGCAGAAAGTGACCATGCCATCAAGCCATCACATCACTGAGAAGAAATAATAATAAGTAATGACACCATACAGCCTCAGAAAGGATTTTTCATAAATTTTATTGATTATATTAATAAATAATATGCAAATACATGTACATATTTTATCTGGAGTTCAAGAAAACTGATCAGAAAGACTTCTTTAGAAGATTTTGATAGGCTATCCACTTGGCCTCATTAACAAAGGGTAAAAAATGACATTGCCTGTGGGCTTTCTTTATTCAGAAAGAAAAAAATAACAATCTGAAAATGAAGCCAGCTGCCAGATGGAAGATGTGTTTTCAGAGCTCAGAAAAAAACGATGCAGAGCTAACACCGCTGAACAGCAGCAACTGGGGCCTGCCTTGGCGCCTGTTATCTGTTTGCATTCATTCATAAAATCTTAATGTTTAGACATTAAGCAGAACACAGAAGAGGCGCTGCTATGGTCTGCTAAGTGTTAGTGCCAGATGAAGGCCTTTCGCTGTTGTGAAGAACACAATAGCAGCAACTACTCTAATGATTTAAGAAAACCCAACTGTGGCTGCTCTTTCATCTAAGAAAAGACAGCTAAGTCATAAGCATAGCAACTACCTCATGTAACCTATTTATGATCAGTATGGGATCCAGTATGTCTTACAGCGATGTATGTGATCATCGGCTAGGTTTATAGTAGTCAAAGAATCAAGCTTTCTTTCGGGTGTTGATTTACAATAAGGTAGAACCCTTGTTCAATCTTAGTTTGCCTATTATCATTAAATTACTCAATATTATTGAGTATTTATGAAGACAATATAGCTAGAAGCAGACAGGTATTTTAAAATAAGATCAATGTACAAGAAGAGAATAGAACTTGGATTCAAACCAAGGAAAAGTGTTTCAACTCCCATGAATCTTTGCTTCATCTGTGAAAAATGATAATAACTACTCACTTCATTTTTAAGGATAGTTTAGTTCTCATTAATCTATTAATGTAAATATGTGATCTGATCACAGTCTATTTTTTAACAAGGTAACAAACATATAATTTGTATTTTACTTGGGCAGTTGGCTTTCTAAGATCCAGAAATTGTAAGCAATAAGGAGAGACTCTTTATTACAATCTAGAAGGAAAGTAGTCATTCTTTACCTCTGTGTCCTAGATACTAAATCCTCAGATCCTTTCAGTATTAGTTATGGCTTATTTCATCCCACATGAGGATTGATCTATGTATACCTACAGGCTAAAGCTAACTCATATGAGAATTAGATGCCCCCCAAAAGTAATAATAGTTCTTTTCCTGTCAAGTTATATTTGGATATAGTTTATGTCTGTCATGGCTAATGAACGTGTTTCTTTCTTTCTTTTTTTTTTTTTTTTTTTTGGTTTTTCGAGACAGGGTTTCTCTGTGTAACAGCCCTGGCTATCCTGGACTCACTTTGTAGACCAGGCTGGCCTCGAACTCGCAAAGATCCACCTGCCTCTGCCTCCCAAGTGCTGGGATTAAAGGCGTGCGCCACCATGCCCATGTTCAAAACCTCAGCTACCTACAGTGTAACCTGCTGAAACTCTTGACCTATGTCAATGTTATGCAGCATCTCTGCTGGGATAGTTACAGAGTGATCTCTCTGGATTGGGCTGGCAATACTGAGTTTCTGGCTTCAGCTCCACGTCATTAGTGACACATCACTAGTGTCCCCTCTGTTGCTCTCAAATTGACAATAGCACACAAAATATTTGGCCCATTTAGGGCTTAAGATTTGGAAAGAGATATCTCCTTAACATGAATTTGAGCCTATCCTATTTTCCTAGTACTTATTACATAGATTTGCACACCACATCTTCCTTCCTTCCTTCCTTCCTTCCTTCCTTCCTTCCTTCCTTCCTTGCTATAATGGTTGCACCTTATGCCCTGGCTGAATACTTAAACCCACAAGAACAGTTCCCACTTCACATCTATCTAGTTCGTCTTCCTGTTCTTTGGAAATGATCCTAGCATCAATAACATATACGTATACGAGGAATGTAGCTTAAGACATTCTCGGTTGCTTTATAAAGACTCATTTAGCATAAAACTCCTGCAATGAGAAGTTAATCTGTGAATTCCTTTTTTATGAGTATGTTAGACAGAGTTTGCCTATGTTAACAAACTGACTTTCTACTGATTTTCTTCCTGATCTTCAATATATGCTCCATATTTTAAAAATTGCATTAAATAAGAATGACAATTTATACCATATGTTAAACAAAAATTCTCTCTGGATTCAGTAAAGGAGAATACTACTGTCTACAATAAAATGTCAGAGGAAATTTTTTAAACAAATAACAACAAAAAATGTGACTGTCCTGTATTCTCAAAAAAAAAAAAATAGTTGAAGGAGATATGGCTCAGCAGTTAAAAGCATTGGTGATCTTGCAGAGGAACCAGGCTTTGTTTCCAGCACCTATATCAGGGGTCTTACAACTGTTTGTAATTGTAGTTCCATGGGATCTTAATGGCTATGCATGTACACTTGTAGACATTCACAAAACAAAAATAAAAAAATAAATGAATAAATAAACATATCTTTCAAAAAAAAACTTTAAATGATCCAAATACTACCTCATAAGTCAACTCTTCAGGTGGCTTTATTTTCAAAATCTTTTCAGAATGTCTTTAAACTTTTTTGCCTATTCATTTTAATTTAACTAAATGCAATTTCATCATTTCCATCTCTATCTCCTCCCTCCTAGCCCTCCCATACCTCCCATCTCCCAAATTAGTAGCCTCCTCTTCTTTAGCCATTTTTGTTATGCATACATATAAGTGAATAATATAAATGCAAGCTGCTAAATCCCTTCAGTGTTGCTTGCACGTATGTGATTCTAGGGCTAACCACTCAGTATTGGCTCTCATTAAGAGGGCTCACCTATGAGGACGACAAAGCCTCTTTCTCTCAGCAGCTGTTAATTGCTTGTGCTAAAATTATTCTCAACTTAAAAAAAATAATATTTTATTATTCTTTAAGCTATAATATTGTAAGTTGTTGTTTCATGCACATACATGTAATCTCAATAGTAAAACCTGAACAACAGAAACATTTCACATTTCAACATAGCTTGTGGAAAGCTCACAGAGCCCCACCCTTAGATGAAAAAGTACAAGCATTGTGTGTATATGTGCAACATTTTTGTCCCTTTTTTTCTTGATTGTCTAAGCTGGTTCAGTATCTTGGTCAGTGTGACTACTGCAGCAATTAATATAGGTGTACAAATGTCTCTGTGGTAATGTGACTTAGGTTTCATTGGGTATATCTTCTGAAGAATGGTAGAGGAAGTTCACATGGTAGCTCTGTTCATAACTTTTTAAGAGTGGCCAACACTTCTACTAACAGAATATGTGTTCTTCTTTTCACACAATCTCACCAACATTTGTTGTCATCTCTTTTATGGAAGTTCATTGTAGTTTCAATTTGTGTTTCCCCAATGGTCAGTTGTATCTCTCCTTTTGAAAAATGTATGATCACTTATTTAACCATGTATTGATTGGATAGTGTTTTTTTGATATTTAAGTTTTAGAGCCTTTAATACACTCCAGATATTAGTCTGTATAGGATTATTTGTTGTCTTCTTAGTACTGTATTTGATGTTTCTGATTTTGTTGTCAGTACTGTGCTGCTTTTGTTATCATATCTCCAAAATATGATTTGAGAGAAGATGAATTGACTTGGCTGATCAAGTTTTCGGTGTTTCCATGTTAATTTTATGACTCTTTTTCTAGTTCTTTGAAAAATATTGTTGAGATGTTTATTGTAATTGTGATATCTAATCTTCATTGTTGACTACAGTTAGAATCATATACAAATGTATCTCTACAAATATCTGCCAGTATATGTTTCTGATAGGGCTTATATGAGAAGGGGAAAGAAATTTGAGTGTAATCCGAGGGCAGAGGTCTCTCACAGAATAAAAAGAAGAAAGTGCATTGAGCACCAGTGTCCTCCCATGCAATTGGACTGCAGAAGTCATGTAAACAGCTGCCTGATGTGCATGTCTCCATGCTACTACACAAAGGTGGGCTATGTCACTTCTTAACATGACAGTCAAACTAAATTGTTTTTCATTTAAGAAATATTTGTCTGGCATTTTGTCACAACTAAAACAAAATTTTTAAATTGCTTTCAATAATATAGTATTTTCTCATTAATTCTTCCAGCACATGAGCATAGGAAAACTTTCTAGCTGGTAGTATCTGCTTCACTTTCTTTCTCTGGTGTTTTAAAGTTTTCATTGTAGAGATATTTTACCTCCTTAGTTAAGGTTATTCCTGGGTTTATAAACAAACTGTTGTAAATGGAATATTTGTTCAAATCTTTCTTTGTGAGTTATTTTTATGTATTCTTAAATTTCATTTATGTGTATGAGTATTTTGCCTAAATTTATGTATGTGCACCATGTATGTGCTTGATGCCTGTAGGGGTCAGAAGACGTGATTCCATCCCCTGAAACAGAAGTTACCCACAGAGTTGTGAGTTGCACCATGTGAACACTGGGAACCAAACCCAGACCATCTGCATGTGCTCTTAATCTCTGAGCCAGCCATCTCTTCAGACTTCTTGGTAACTTTTTAATACATATATTGAAAAGCTATTGACTTTTGTATGCTGATTTCATAACTTGACACTTTACTGAAGGTGTTTATTAATTCAAAGTATTTCTTGGTGGAATTTCAATAGACTTTTAAATAAAGGATTATCCTGTCTGCAAGGAGGAATAATTTGACTTCTTCCACTCCTAGTTCTCTCTCATTTATTTTTCTCTTTCTCTTGGCTGTAGGTAAGATTTCAAGTAGTTTATTGAACCAGATTGTCTTATCATATGTCTGATTTTAGACAAAATGATTTATACTTTCTCCATTTAGCTATAATTTTGTTATATATAGTCATTAATATGTTGAGTCATGTTCCTTTTATTCTGGATTCTTCAGGTTATTGATCTGAAAGAATGTTAGACTTTGCTGAATCCCTATAATTCATCAGTTGAGATGGCTATGTGATTTATGTCCTTAAGTCTATTTATGTGGTGTGTTACATTTGTTGATTTCAGTTGGCAATAATCCTTAAGGTGTCCTAATTATACAGAAATGTATACAAACACTAGGAGAGTTTCCTGAATTTTTTTTTTTTGTTTTAGTTAATGGGTGTATACAAACAGTAAAGAGTTGAGCATGTGTTAACTTTGACAAAAAAACTAAAGAAAATGCTGATTTAAAAAATCGTGAAAGGCACACCATCTAGGGTAATGTGTTCCAGTAACCTACATCAGATTCCATGGCTCACTTGTAGGTGAAATATTTCCTAGGATAGATATGCTAGGTTCCTAACTATTTGGGTCTGTGGGTTATAGGATGGTTATCCTGTGATGTATGGTTAATATCCATTTATAAGAGAGTACATACCATGTTTATCTTTCCGGACTGAGTCAGCTCACTTAGGATGAGCTTTTCTAGGTCCATCCATTTGGTTTCGAATTGCATGATTGCCTCATTTCTGATAGCTGTGTAGTATTCCATTGTATAAATGTACCACAGTTTTTCTTATCCATTCTTCACTTGAAGGACACCTGGGTTGTTTCCAGTTTCTGGCTATTACAAATAAAGCTGCTATTACTATTGTTGAGGCAATGTCCTTGTAGTTTCATTTCAGATCTTTTGGATATATGCCCAAGACGGGTATGGCTGGGTCTTGAGGTAGAACTATTCCCAATTTTCTAAGATATCTCCAAATTGATTTGATTATTGAATATGCTCTTATACCTTTGTATATTGACAGAAAATTAAGATTATATTTGGCTACATCGGTATTTATCTTTGTATATTGATGCAAAATTAAGATTATATTGGGCTACATCGGTTTTGAACATTGTATATTGATACAAAATTAAGATTATATTTGGCCATGGAGATCAGTCTGGCGATATCTTAGAAAACTTGGAATAGCTCTGCTTTAGGACCCAGCCATACCACTTCTGGGTATACATCCAAATGACTCCTCACCGAATCACAGGGAAGTTTCCTCATCTATGTTCATAGCAGCCTTATTTGTAATAGCTAGAAACTGGAAACAACCCAGATGTCCCCCAACCAAAAAATGGATTAAAAAACTGTGGTACAGCCGGGCAGTGGTGGTGCACGCCTTTAATCCCAGCACTTGGGAGGCAGAGGCAGGCGGATCTTTGCGAGTTCGAGGCCAGACTGGTCTACAAAGTGAGTCCAGGACAGCCAGGGCTACACAGAGAAACCCTGTCTCGAAAAACCAAAAAAAAAAAAAAAAAACTGTGGTACATCTACACAATGGAATACTACTCAGCTTTCAGAAACAATGAAATTTTGCAATTTGCAGCCAAATAGGTGGAACTAGAGAAGCTCATCCTGAGTGAGCTAACCCAGACTCAGAAGGATGCACATGGCATCTATTCACTTATAGTAGGATTTTAGCCATATAGTACAGGATAACTGTACTACAACCAACGCACCAAAGGGAACATGGATATAGACTTTTTCTTTTCTCCCTGTCAATGAGACACTTATCCCTAGTGGTGCCGCCTTGTAGGCCCCCAGTGTATGAGGAGGCTCTTGGCCCTCATATGACTGCTGAACTGGGGCGGGGGACTGTTATGTAGGGATACTCCACTCTAGAGGAGTGGGATGGAAGGGTTGGGGGTAGAGGGCGGGAGGGCGAGACTGGGATCGGTGGAAAGAGGACACTATGATGGAGATGTAACCTGAAACAATAAATAAATTAATTTTAAAAAAGATTAAATTTGGCCACATTGGTATTGATCTTTGTATATTGATAAAAAAATAAGGTTAATTCGTTTTAAGGTATTCTACCTATGTAATTCTTAAAAAATGATGTGAAGTTTTGGCCTTTTGTTAGCAACTGTCATAAACTGTTTAGGATAATTAAGAAATGCAAACTAATAGTCATTCAAGCATGTCATTCTGTTAGGTACCAGGGCAGTCTATCAGAATTATTTTAAAGTTAATCAGATATCAAATTGCTAAGATAGAAGCAACATCTGCTTATCCAAATATAAGAGATAGATAGGGCATCTTCAAAAACCTCAAGAGATCTGCAGAATATGGCATTCAAAGATGTTTTCTTAACTTAGGATTTTTTGATATTGAGACATGTCAACTCCTGACAGCATCCTCTATTCTACTACAAGTAGAAGATGACAATTGAAGAATCTCCAATTGGAGATGGTTGAATTAGTGACAAGCCTATCACTTGGGTAGAAAATTCCCTTGCTTCAAATGTAGTCAGAATGCTGTCCAAAAAGGACAAAACTTGAGAGCAGGTAAATCGACAACCTAGCTCTGCCAAGCCAGGGTAGGCAAGTCCTTCATTATTCCTGCTCTACAATCAATGTCTGTCAGAGAAATGGGGTCAAACCACTGAAGATCAATGCTGTAATATATGGAGAGAAAATGGGAACTGTCCAGGCAGCCACTGGTATGTCATTTCTTAGTTTTGGAAGCTGCTGGCCCTGCATTTCCTGTATAATCAGATATATTTATCCCTCTCAGGTCTCTGAGGTGGTTGAAGACTGGATAGCTATAGTCTCATAGTTAAATTTTGAGTTGTTTAGGAATTAAGAGGGTTTCTAGATCTAAGAAGATATTTTTAAAATTGTGATGCAAGTTAGGATGGAAGCTGAGTTGGATATAGAACTTTAAACTCATGGAGTTGGTTGGATAGTAGAATGTTAAAGTCAGTTACCAAATACGTATGGACTGGACATTGGGAATGTATGCTAAGCTTTATAATTCTCATAATTGTGACCTAGTTATTTCTGTTGTTTTATATTGTATTTGTTGTTATAGAGAAAGAGCCATTTGTTGGACTGAAAGGGGGAGTTGTTGGGGAGAAAAATACATTAAACTTAAAAAAAAGAAGTGAATGAAGGGGTTAAGGGTGAAGAGGGTGTGAGGGTGGGATCAGAGGGGGGAGTACAGAGGGGATTGTGATTGAGATGTAACTTGAAATAAAAAAATAAAATAAAAACTCAAAGAAATCATGAAAGATGACAATTAATTATTGAATGCATTGGTCAACATTAGTTAATTTGTCAGCTGTTAGAAGTCCCACCCTGGTCAGGGTTGTCTTGGGAGTATTGGGAAGGAGAAACCATCTCTTCAGAAAAGCAGTTTGCTACTAATGGTGATGTGAGGTGACTGGTTACATCCCCATGTCTGACCACTAATTCTGGTTATTTTCATGTCTTTCTTCTCCTGTCTGTTAAAAATCATGTTGACTTAAATCAGTAACAAGTCAAAACCAGTCTCATAATAAAAAGAACCATCTGTTTGCTCTCCTTTCTCCTCAATGTTTCATGGTTTTTGTTTTTCCTACTGTTCCCATCTTCTTGTCTCTTTTTGTCTTTTTTTTTCACCTCCATCTGTCTTCTCTATGTTTTCTTGATCCTTTATCTATATGTAAAAATGATGACTCAAAATAATACCATCTTACATTTCTGGATAAATTAGGAGATGCATATATTCTATCCATCAGTATTTTTTAGACTGTAACAGAAACTCTATTTAAACAAACATTCTTTAACAAGCAAAAGTATATTTGGTTATGATTTGTTGAAAACAAAAGCCCAAACTGTAGTCTGTCTCTCAACTTCATCACTCCTGAGCTGTGCTATTTTGTGGAGGACATCCATCCAAAACTCCTTATTGCTCTGCTATCATCTTCTTTTGCTAATAGGGACCACCTTTCTACTGTAAGAGGAACCAAATTTCTCTATGATCTCTCTCAATTCCTATTTTTTTCCTTTTTTCAATTTTTTCTCTCCCTGGATAACTACAAAAGCAACTTTAAAGGCTTTATTACTAACTAGAATTAGCTTCCTCATAAAGACTATGAAAGAAATGATTAGTCCACCAGATCTAGGTTCAATAAACTAACTGAAGCAGAGATCACAACCCTGCTCAGTGTGTCCCAAGGGGAGAAAGTTAGGGGAAGTATAATACAAAAATGTTGAAAGCAAATCTTTTACTGTACTAATTAAGATTTAGAAATTTTTTACAAATAACAAAAATGGATATTTAAAAATAATAATTATTATTGTTCCACATCAGCCTTAATGTCAGCTGAGATAAGGTGGCTTACACTCCACTCTGTGAAAGCTTTACAACTAACTACTAGGGTATTTCACTCATTTAAAAAAAAAATCCCTGAACAAAAAGTTAAATCACTGAAAGAGATGGTCTCAGGTTTCAATTCGAATGCCTAAAATATGTGAAAGAAACAGCCTTGCTTCTTACATAGGCAGGGCTGTAGTTTAACACAGAGAAACTTTTCACCAAAGTATTGATTAGATTTTTTCCCTGATCAAGAGACAGGAAATTTTGGGTTGTATCAGTTCACTGCCATAAAATGTTCTATACCCCCAGAAGTATGTTTTTTGAACTTAGAAGATGCTGTCTAGGGATCCTAATAATACAAGACAGTATAGTTCTACCAGGAATCACCCACCCTACCTAAAATGCCAATACAGTCTTGATTTAAAAGCAGTGGCTATATAAAATTATTTTAAGGAGAAAACTATTGTCCAAGACCTCATCTGAAATACATATATATAAACTTTCTGTATCATATACAATTCCAGAGAGGACTGTATTTCATTTTTACCACTCAAAAATAGATGAGTGAATAACATGGAAGGATGAATGAAAGCTGAACTAGACGATTAGTATTATAAGGAAACAACTGGGATTATTTTTTTTTCTCAAAGAAATATTGAAATGGGAAATTTATCAATAATGAGCTATATAATGTGTACCTACTAAAATTAAACTGAATTGGCTTCCAGATAACCATACTTACCTGTAGTTTAAGCAAGATAGATTTAGATTGATTAACAGGTCTTATATTCAAAGATGATAAAAACTGGATTAAATTATCAAAACAAGACTTGAATTCAAATTTTAACATTTGTTCAAGAATATGTACATTGTTGTCCATGAGGAAAATTAACTAGTCACGATGAATTCAGAAGAAATTAAGATGACAAAGGTTGTGGGGAAATAGCATGTTCATACTGGATAAGGAATTACTAAAGTAATCATGGATATTCAGTTTGAAGAGACTCATAACTAGAAGCTGATGAAAGACTATCATTGTCCATGATATCTTAAGGATCCTCTTAAAAGTGAGGTATGCCATTATTCAAGAGCCTTACTATCCAAAGCAAGGTCAACAGATAAGCAACATTAACATTACCTAGGAGCCCACAAGAAATGCATAATAGCAGATCCCATCTCACACATAGTAAATTATTGTGTTTTTTTTAATATATTCATTAGTTGATTCACTTACACGATCATGTCTGATAAGTGCTTGTCAAAGTGTTTCAATGCATGGCAACAGTAATCATCATCTGTAAGAGTCATGATGCAGATTCTCAGATTGGTGCTCACACTTGCTGGTTCAGAATTCCAGAGGTTACAAATCAGGTAACTTTGAGAAACTTCTGTCCAGATAGACTATTAAATCACCTGGAATTTGAATACAGCTTCTCAAATTTTATTCTTTGAATGAATATGCTGGTTTCAGAGGTAATCAAACCTAATCATGAGGCTACTATAAGTAGATGCTGACCATGTGTCAGAAATGACAGAGCAAGGAAGTTTGTTCTCCGTGAGAGGTAGATCAATGATTTGCTTCCTTCTGAATATAAGACTTAGACTCTCCTAAATCCAGCTATGATATCTTTCAAGCCAATTTGCAAGGACATATTTACTAGTGAAAGCCAGAAGCAAAGCCACATATATAAAGCGTGACCCCATTTTTATCCCATTCCTACAAATAATGCCTTTCAAGAGCATTTGCTCAAAAAAAAAACTGTGCTCTCAATAACACAAAGAACTGAAAACAGGATCACAGGCTCTAGGAAGTAATTAAGGATTTTTCTACTAAGTTCAGCTTGAATTAACTTCAAGGAGTCTTGCAACGTCTAGATTTTCACACCAAGTCATGTCATGGTTCATAATTTGATGCTGTAATTTATTCACTGTTAATTCTTAATAAATGAAGACCAGTGGCAGTTTTACCATAATAAGGAAAGAAAGTCCTGCTTGTTTTATTGCTAGAAAAAAAATGTTCACTGAGGTGAAGGGTAATTGTTATGTGGAGTTCTCAAATTGAGCAGCTACAAAGGTTCTCAAATTGAACTGCTATGAAATTCCACTCTTATTTCTTTTTTATTACTCTGGTTTTTTAAGATGAGATTCAATTATAGTTTCACCCTTCTATACAAAACTCAAGTACGAAGTTGCACGTACACTCAGGATTTTTCAGTAGATAGTGTAAAAACTACAGGCAGCCCTCATTTCACCCAGCCTTGCTATCTCTCTTTTTTTCTATATTAATGATGTCATAAAAGAGAAAATACAACTCTGACTACAAATGCATAGTGAAACAAATGGAAAAGAATATGTCAGAAGTTAAAATTATGTTTGCCAGTCTTAGACCTTAAATCCATGACATTGATCCAAGCATCCACCATTTGTGTGCCTTCCCTTCCATTCATAGTAGAAACCTCTAATTAGTGCTCAGCTTCCTCCTGAATCCCAACTCTTAATTTTTCATTGATTCCTTCTTATTTTACCTTTTAAAGATATCCCTGCTGTGTATCCCTTGTAAATTGATGAAATAAAAACTCATCTTTTCATATAACACATTTCTGGTCAATTACCTAGGGATATTCTCTCATAAGTGAACAGATGTCTCTACTGATCACATAGCCCCCCAATTATAGAACAAGCATCCATCTCCTCTCCCTCATTCGTATAGTTTCCCTTTCTCAACCAGTTATTTTCTACCACAATGACCTATAGAGCAGTCAGACTCTATAATAGAGTTGAAATGTCCCCCAGTGCACTAAAACTAAGAATAATCCCATGTGTGAGTAATAATAAAAACCACCAGAATTCTTCAGATAAAGACTAAAGAAAAACAGGGAGATAGGGCCAAAGAGAAGTAGGGAGAAAAGGAGAAAGGAGAGGGAAGGAAGGAGTGGTAGAAAAAAGGCGGAAAGGGAGGGAGGAAGAAAGAATGGTAGGAAGAGAGGAGAAGATGGAAAAAGGAAGAAAAGGGGAGCTAGACAGGCAGGCAGGCTTTCAAATTACTACAGAAAAAGAAAGAAGGGAAAAGATGAAGGGAGATTAAAGAAGGAAGGGTATTCTCTAGTGCCCTTCCATTATCTTATAGGTTTGAAACAAGGCCAAGAAAACTGACTTTTGATCCAGCTTCCTAGGATTATTAGGCAAGTTCAGAAAGCATCAAGCTCTAGTATACAAAAGAGCACAGCCCCCAAATGCATAGCTTAGCATTCAAAATCCTTCATGATGCGCCATGATCCAACATATGTTTGTACTTCATCAAATTATCCAAGGTGTGCTACCCTTTATTTTTGGTCATTTACCAGCCAGTCTGGATACCAAAATTAATTGTGAAGTTCTGTGAATAACCCATACATATTGACTGTTTTCTTGGATCCTTGCAGAGCAAGAATCTGGAATTCAGAGTGCATTCTATGAACAGAGTAATAAGTGACCCTGGCAGACATACATCTGAAGATGAAATCTTTAGCCATAATCATGCTACATAAGACAGTCGGTCTTTTCGCCAAGATGTCAACCTTTCTCCTCTCTATCACACTGCTAATTAATACCTTTCTTTTGACTAGAATACCTTACTTTTCCCTTTTCTAACTCAAGGAAATATTTTTAAACACTCATCTTCTGTCTGTGATGACCTCTATTTGTTCCACTTCAGCTCAAAGATGTAAGTTTCTCTCTCTTGGGTTTCCATAATAAGTTGCCTACATCCCTAACCTCTGAACATACTGTTATACATCAGTATGAGGAAGGTCTCCTCCTCTGATAGATTGAAAGAGCCTTGTTTTCAGGGATGATGGCACATTGTTCACATAGCTGTTCTAATTCCACAGCTTTTGGAAAAGCTTTGAAGAATAAAATGTAAGAAACAGAGGCATTGGGGCTGTAAGAGTAAGAATATTGAGGATCTGGTAATATTTTTTCATAATCTGCATAGCAGTTACAAAGATGTATTTATGGCTACTCATTAAATTGTTCATTTATAATATGTATGTATCTATTTTTGTATTTTAACCTCAATGAAACTTTTTGGACAATAAAATTATCAACCATAGGATTTCCAGCCACAGTACAAACAGAAAAAAAGTCTTTAATAGCTTCTTATTTAGAGGAAGATACATCTAAGCATCTCTGTCACATGTGGCATTAAATAATCCTTCTATTAAGTGAAATAATAGGGCTGTTTAAATAGTTATTTATGGTCTACTACATCTTTTAAAATGGGGATGAGATTACTGTTAAGTAATTAGTAAGAATTTCTTTTTTTTTCCTATATTTTTCTTTTATTCTTAACTCCTGTTTGCAGACAATTAGTGTATCCATCAGAGAACTCAAAAGTCCAAAGCAACAAGAATTTCTTTTAAATCTGATTCAGAAATTCTGATTTTTAATCTGGCTTACCACCCTCCACCACAACAATTTAGCACTTAGAAACTTGAAATCTATATTTCTGAGTTTTTGAAACCTTGAGTTCTATCAAACAAAATATATACTTAATTCATTGACTGTACAATATACTAAACTATGATAATCCCCAGAAATCAGACAAACTCACTTCAAATGACCTTCAGATGAGCACAGAATGTTGGGGAGAAGGATTGAGACAGTGAAGTGTATAAAGAACCACAAAGCTCGCACCTATGTATCAGGAAAGATCATCACTCCTGACATCAGCCTTACACCAGAGTCCTGTTGTAAAGCTCTAATGAATTATATGCCATGTGGTGCCACCTGGGTGGCTGGAAAGATATGGGAAATGAATTGCAGTAATTAAAGCCTGGGATAAGATATGGTATTACTCTCATAATGTTGACTCTTGGTTGAAGTTTGACTGGAGATTATCCACTATACTAAACACACAATTCATCCCAATCATATGTAAAGCACCACATTAAAGACAAGAGAGGTGGACAAAGGGGACAAAAAGGGAGGGGTGCTTATTTTTTAGAAAGCCAGTATATATAAATGTTACACAAACACAGACATACATACACACACACACACACACACACACACACACACACACAATTCAAGTTAAGTTACAAGTGCTATAATAGAGAAATCAAGATTGTGTTTAAACATCTCTGTTTAAAGGAAAGAGAGATAATATATTGGCTTGAGCATGGTAAACTGGGAAGTCAGAAGGAAGTATCCAAGAAAGGCTGAAAAACAAGAAAGGGATTTAGCACTTGCTAACCAAAAGAAAGGAAAGAAGTTTGGTGTCTAAGAAAACTACTGAATGAGATGAGGAAATAACTGAGGGTAACCACTGACTGTAGAGCTGCTCAAGGCCCAGCATGTGGCAGACTGTGCTTTGGAGTTTGGCTTACAGAGGGAGTGAGCAGACGGTTCAGTAGACTTTCAAATACAGAGGCATAAGAGTTGTATGAAAGGAAAAAACAGTCACTTTGATTACAGTTTGAAAAATTCATTGCAGGGAGAACCAGATGGAGCTGAGAAGTAAGCTAGACTTCTCAGCAGGGCACACTCCCCATTGAGGGATCATGTGCTGGTGCAGACAGGAAGACTATGCATGTGGTAATTTTGGGGGATGAACATGATAAAGAGAATTTGGAATAAAAACAAATTTTGTATTCTTAAAAGGTTTTGCCACATACCTGTGCAAACAAAACCAGCAGCCAATATCGTGATTTTTATCTGGAAACCTCAGAGAGAAGAAATATTTTATTTGTAGCAAATTAGAAGCCTTGGCATTTTTGTCTAATGCCTGAAACTCTGCACAAAACCGGAAAGAAGAGGATAGCTTTGTTCACTCACAATTAGCGACAGCACTAAGCAGCAGCCATTGATATAACAAGAATAGTGTGCATTTAGATGTTTATTTAATAAGCTTTATTATTGGAGGAATGCAAATTCTTCTACATTTCAGTATCTGTTGTGTGGAAACAAAGAAATGAACAAATACTGCTAGAAACTTCCACTTTAAGCTACATTTAAAAACCAATCATGTAAGTTTTGAGGAAAATCATCAGAAGTTGTAGAGCTAAAAGGAGAGATGTTTTGAGGAGGGGGAAAACAATAAAAAGAACAGTCAAACAAGCAAATGAAAAATTGTTTTATACTGCCTTCCAGATCAGTTTCAAACCCATCCTGAAGGAGAATCTTCATACTTAGGTGTGCATAAAGTAAACTACTCTGCTAGTGAGAAGGCCAAATCTATTCAAATAAAACAGAACAGTGGGAATGGGTTGCCTTAGAGATTTCACTAACTTTTAATACATTCTGAACATAGGGTTGATTTACTAAGAGGCTGAGATAAACCAAATTACTTTTTGCAATTGTTTGAAAACATATATCATAATGACTGGCTATATGATTGTCCTTCAAAGTTTAAGTATATCAAAGAATATTTGCCCCCAAAAAACAGAATATAGCCAAAATGTATATATAGATATAGAATATATGTATGTACATACATATACACAGAAACGGTGTACTATATAAATGTATTTGCATATATGTGTTTAATGTATACATTTATATACACCTATATACAGACAATATATGTTTCTGAATATACACATATGTGAGTATTAGTTAATTAATTTTGAGAGGGTGGAGAGATGGATCAGTCTTTAGAAGTACTTGCTGCTCTTGCAGAGAACTTTGGTTCAGTTTCCAATATGGTGACTCAAACTGAAGTATATAGCTCCAGCTTCAAGGGATTCTGTCACTCTTCTCTGGCCTTCAGTGACACCAGACACACAGGTGGTACACATACATACATAGAGACAAACATACAGATAAAATTTATATTAAAAAGAACATTTTAAATGTTTTTGCCATAAAGAAATGATACATGTGTGAGTATATTTGTCCTTATTTAAATATTTTACAATGTATCATACACATGAAGTGGTCAAATGCTTCAAAATATTTATGGTTCCCATTACAAATATAATTGTTATGTTTTATGTATCAGTTAATAATACATTTTAAAAGTGCCTTGAACATTAAATTCATAACATAAACACACAAATGTTTATAAATCCAAATTATTTCATACCCATTTAACCATAAACCTTAGAGTTTCTGTTTCTTTACACTCATATAGTGCCCCTAAAATCCGTTTCAAAATTAGTGTTAAAATAAAGCAAGCAAAGCAAAGACTTGATAAAAATCCAGCCAAAGCCAAGTGGGCACTATTTTAGGATAGGAAGGCAATTCTAGAAGTTATAATTAGAAAAGGTCCGGGCAGTGACATTTAGGTGTACATAAAAAGACATTAATGATTTGGACCCATAGAAGGTATTATGGCTCTGATATGAATGTCTTTAATAGTCTCATCTGTCTGAACAACTGGTCCCCACCTGGTGGAAAGGCTTTGTAAGTTTGTAGAAGCTTTAGGAGATTGAGCCTTGTTAGAGAAAGTGGGTCAATGGGGCTACGACTTGAGGTTTATTTACTATCCCTGGTCCACTTACGTTCTACTCTGCTTAATGATTATGAGTGCAATGTGACCATCCAACCCTACCTTGAACTTCTGCCCTCCAAGACTTCTTTGCCCTGATGAGCTGTCCCTCCTCCAACTGTAAGCCTAATAAACCCTTCCCCTTTTAAGTTGATGATTTCCAAATATTTGGTCACATAACAAGGCAGGTAACTACTACAGAGAGTTTCTCTCATTTTTTACCTATACAACAGTGAGGTGTATTTAAAAGTCTAAGCAAAGTTGAAGGGCCTCAGTGTTGATATGGTCCAGAAACACTCTCTGTGGAGTTGAGGTGATACCTCTTTGAGCAGGGAAAGATGGCATTTCTATTAATTTCCTCCATTTTCATTATCACCCTATTTTCCTCTCTTATGTTGGTGTGTCATAGGACTCCTGGACAGTTTAACCTTGCAATCTTGGTGACATTTTGGTCATTTGCTATATGTCATTCTTTTCTCAACTGTAAAGCTATGCCAAGAAACTGGAACAAGAACATACTATGTCATGATTTCAACAATTTAATTTGGGAAGAATATTTTTTTGATTAAGAAGGAAAGAGGGATGAAACTAGTTGTTGCACAGTCCTGAGTCATAAAAGATTGACTAATATCCTTTAATACTGCTACTAAAGACCATGAGAAAGATGTAATTAACTTGCTTGCAGGTTACTTCTAAGGGAGGATGGGGGGGTACCTGTAGAAGTCTTCACTGCCCATATGTAATACATGGATGGAGGGAGAAGGGAGGTAGAGAGGATAGAAAACCAGATTCTATTACCACAATTGTAGAAAATACTTCTGCTTCTCATGGGCCTACACTTTAACTCTCTCATTTCCTGCTATATTCAAATCTCATCAAGGTGGAAGAAATGTACTATTTTTGTTGTTTTGGTGTTTTGATTGTCGTGGCTTTTTAAAGCAGGGTCATAATGTAGCCCAGGCTGTTCTTGTTCTTTTTGTGTAGCTGAGGGAAACCTTGCACTCCTTATCCTGTTTAACTCTCAAGTGTCAAGATTACAAGACGTAAGCCATCTCAACCACTCAATGAAAGAAATTTCAATATTTACAGATAACCTAAAAAGACAATATTTCTGCTATGTGAAATCATAAATGAGGAGGGAAAACTTGGGCCACCTTATCTGAAATTACTAATTTTGTAATTAAATTTTGACTAAATATAAAATGGATTTTAAATGAAAGATAACTTAGACAAACTTTCTAATTATATAGTATATTTTAATTAGTTCATTTTTCATCTTTTAAATACAAATATTTTAAATATATGTGGTGCATATATAATGACTGTACTTGTATGCATATACATATATGTATATGCAATTTCTATATCACATACATCAATAGCGTGACTCAAAAATCATTTGTACTTCATAAAACTATTTGCAGAAGCTACTATAAAAATGATAGTCATACAGGGTTGAGGAGGGGCAGTCAGTAAGTATTACTGCTTAAATATGAAGACCTGAGCAGAGTCTCTAAAATTCAAGTGCTATACACATGCAATCCCCACACGGGCATGAGGATAGAAACAGGCATATGTTTCAGACTTACTAACAAACCTAGTCAATTTCCTGAGCTTCAGGCCATTACTAGGACCCTCATTTAAAATATTAAGGGTGACAGCACTTGACAAGTAGCATCCAAAATTGTCCTCTGTCCTCTGTCTGCATACACCGTACACAAAAATCCACCAAAACACACATATACACACACATGACCCTACACACACCACACACACAAAGAAAAACATTATTCATGTCTTTAATATCAGAAGAAATGAACGTCAAAACAGTTAAATTAGTTGATCACCCACATGGAGCCAAGACTGAAGCACCACTCCTGCCTCCAGTCATATAATATAATATATAGACTATATAGAATATTTTCTATCAATTTCCAGACACCTGATGAAGGCTAGGTAGGACTTCTTCCTTCCTTCTTCCTCCCTCTGCTTACTTCTCTGTGACTTTCCAATAATAGTCATTAATAGGACCTCAGTTTCCTTGTTTTGAGACTGCCTGCTTCTCTGCCTTTGCTGGACCTTCTTCAGCAATACCTGGCCTTCACTGGTGTATTAATCATCTTGCTTACAACAATTTCTGACAGGAAATTTTCCTGAAGTGCTGACGTCTCAGAATGGCATCAGGAGAAATTATACCTCGGTCATTTTCACTCTAGGGTTTAGATTACAAAGTGCTCCTGGCATGTAACATAAGCCATTGAGTAGAAACAAGGAACCCCATCAGAGGATGTGGTAATGGAAAAATGCTCCTCGATTTCACTATGCAGAAATATGAACATAGGCTTCAAGGTGATGACCTGGGACCTGTCAGGGAAATGAGCAGTGGAGGTTCTGCTTTCTTACAGTCTGGAAACCAGTGTGCTGCTTTAAATGAGACAGCCCTCATGGACTCAAATGTTTGAGGACTTGGTCCCTGGCTGGTGGAAATGTTTAGGGAGGATTAGTAGGTGTGGCCTTGTTGGGAGAGGTGTGTCCAAGGAGAAAAAAAAATAAGAACCTGAACTCAGGACCTTCAGGTCCACAAGGACATCTCCTCAAGTATGTTCATAGCAGTTTTTTTTTTTGTAATAGCTAGAAACTGGAAATAACACAGATGTCCTTCAACCAAAGAATGAATAATTTTTTAAAAACCCCTATGGTACATTTACACAATAGAATACTACTCAGCTATCAGAAACAAGGCAATCATGCAATTTGTAACCAAATGGATGGAACTAGAAAAGCTCATCCTGAGTGAGCTAACCTAGGCCCAGAAAGATACACATGGCATGTATTCACTTATAACTGAATTTTAGCCATATAATAGAGGATAACTATCCTAAAAACAACACACCAAAAGGAGCAGGAACATGGACTTTGTTACTTGCTAGTGGGACACTTCACACTAGTGACACTGCCATGTAGGCCCCCAGTGCAAGAGGAAACTCTTAGCCCTCATGTGACTGATGAACTGATCAACTGAGGGGGGCTGACATGTGGAGGCACCCCACACCAGGGGAGTAGAATGGGGGAGACAGGGTAGAGGATGGGAGAGTGGGACCTGAAGGGGTTTAGGGAGGGGGCTGTGAAGGAGATGTAACTTGAATTAATAAATAAACGTTTAAATATTGTTTTAAAAAAGCCTATGTCAAGCCCAGTCTCTTGTACCACCTGTTTCTGAATCAGGTGTGAGCTCTCAGTTATTGCTTCAGTGCCATGACATGCCTGCCACCGTGCTTGCACCATAATAGTCATGGATACACTCTGAAACTGTAAGCAATCCCCCAATTAGAGGCTTTCTTTTATAAGCTGTCTCCATCGTGTCCTCCACAGTAACTAAGACAGCCAGGATGGTCATTGATTAACTACTCTGTTTCTCCGTTGCCAACAACAAATACAAAAACTCAAGCAGTCACAAAATGTGTACAGGGTGGGGCACAGGGTGGAATCACTGTGCAATACCACAAGCAGATTTGCCACTTTGCTTTCCCCTACTTTGTTACTATTGTCTTGAGTATAACTTTCAAGACACTTATCTTCAGCCTAGAGGGAGTCTTTCAACGTTCTTTATAGAGACAGACCATGACTACAGACCATGACAGTCCCAGCAGCATGGTAGATTACCATTAAATTAATTATCTCACTTCCTCCTCAAAGAAGCTATAGTGAATTTTCAGAAGAGAAATTATAATTCTCAATATTTCATGATGAGGGAAGTGAGCTTCAAAGAAATTACAAGAGAAACATTTGTCACAAAATCTAGTCTATATAAGGCCCTAAGGTTAACTGTAGACAGTTTGATTCTAGCTCTGAGGCTTGGGATTTATGAAGTTGAAGATATAGGCAAGAGACATTCTGTCTCCATGTGCCATGTGTCATGGGTGCCATGACACTCACTGGCTAAGGCAAGACCTCAGGGTGAGTAGGCTTGTCCCAGGGGTAAGAGTTGAATGACTAAAAGTTAAAGACACCCTCAATGATGGCTAAAAGTGCCATGGCGGCATTTGGGTGATTTTCTAATGTTAGTTGTTTCAGTCCTGGTGACATTTATGGCATCACACAGACAGCAACCGTGCCTCACAGAACTCAGAATTGTGAGCATGCTGTAGAAATTCCAGCTTTCCCTTCAGCAGCCTTCTTTCTCAGGAAACTCAAACATTTCTGACAGTTTTTCAGAAGCACAGTGAGGTCTGTGCTTCCCAATTACCCAAAGGCCAGGCTCCCCACTGTGACCTCTGAGGCCCTTCGCTCTGCCTCTGTCACCTCTCCTCCCTCAATGGTCACCTCAGTGCCTTCAAATGCACAGTGCCATAATGAGCATCTGCAGTCCACAAACAGGCCAGCCTCCTTTCTTCTATGAGACTCTCCCTAACGTTCTCATTTCTCATATTCCACTTTCCTTCTTGTATTACCATTTTCCACATATAAGCTTAGCCATTATTACATCCAGAAAAATCTTCCAGAATGCCCCTCATCGTGTGTGGGTTATCCAAGCATTGTATTATACATACACTTTCTGTAAAAATATCGTTAATTAAAAGGAAGCAAATTCCTGAAAGGTGCAAGCATCTCCCACCTGCTAGAAATACATCTGATATGCAGGATAAGTTGAGAAATTCTCATCAATATTATGCTGAGAACTTCCTGGTAAAAGAATTTGTTGCTGCTGAATTAACTGCTTTCACAGGAACAGGGACCTAACTTTAAAAAAAGATGAACATGCGCCATGTCCCCTGTCCCTTTGACTTCCACTTGGTTCTGATTGCATCAGAAGGAGGCTATAAGAGAAATAAGCAGTGACAACGATTGCATTCACTTCTACTTTTCATCTCACCCAAAGCTTCCTAACAGGATGCCCTGCACGAGGCGCTCCACGAGCTGCAGCTTCACTTGGCTCAGGATAGAGGCCTCACTCCTATTGTTATTTCCCTTTCTCCTCTTCCCATGCACCTTTGCATATAAGTTGTCTTGAGGGTTTTATCACTGCACAGGATCTTAACCCATACAATCTTACATTTTTGTAAGCTTTGGACTTAATTCGGTTGTAAATGTAAAGCAAAATCTTTTGAATCTCATTAAATCCACTAAGATTAATATATTAGTAGCAAACAACCTGTTATACCAGACTTAGGATTCTTACCTCCTCTGATGTTATCACCAGTTCCTAGAAGAAGGTGCAAAAGGTATAATATATAGAGTCCAAAAATGTATATTTTTGTTGTTCTCTCTGTGTGTGTATGCTTATGTCTGTGTGTTTGTGTGTGTATGCATATGTCTGTGTGTTTGTGTGTGTGTGTGTACATGAGTGTGTGTGCATGTGTGTATGTAGAAGCATGTTTTATGAAGTACTCAATGTGCATGCAATGACACAAATACAGAGACAGGAGGGTAGCCTAGTGTGTTGGTTCTCACCTTCCATGTTGTTGCTGGAGTTAGGCTCTCTTATTGCTTTGCCTGTGGGTACACCACGCTATCTGATCCATGGGGTTCTGGAGAATGTCCCTCTTCCATTTCCCATCTTGCCATAGTAGCACTGGGACTCCAGGCATGTGCTACTGAGTCCAGTTATATGCATGTTCTGGGAAATTCAAATTCAGGTCTTTATGTTTATGCAGTTGACACTACTTCCCAGTGAGTTATCTCCTCAGCACTTACATATCTGCTACATAATAAGTAGCCCTGAGGAAGATCAATTACAAATGTATGGCCCAGAGCCTAAGGAAAGTGACTGTTTAGCAATCATGAGGACCTATGTTCAGTCTCCCGCAACTACACAGAAAGCTAAGCACGGTAGTCCCAGCACTGGGACGACAATCCAAAGACAGTTGCATTCTAGGGACTTACTAACTACCAAGCCTAGACAAATCAGGGACCCCCCAGTCCTATTGAAAGACATTGTCTCAGAAAAAAA
>CAJQZJ010024912.1:0-10466 GCA_907164525.1 Lophiomys imhausi | reverse complement strand
TTTGGACTGAAAGGGAGAGCTGTTGGGGGGAAAAATAAATACCTTAAACTAAAAAAAAAAAAAAAAGAAGGGAAGAGGATGGTGGGGCTGAGGGGGAGGAGGGTGGAAGGGTGGGACTGGAGGGGGGAGTAGGGAGGGGATTGTGATTGAGATGGAACTTGAAGAAATAAAAAATAAATTATTAAAAAAAAATCAAGCCTTGAATTTGTGGAGTTAGCATCACCATCCACAAAACTATGAGCTAAATTCTATTTCAAAGACAAATATTTCATTTTCAAGGATTAAATCACACCATGGATCACAGTTTCATACTTATCTTTGATCAACACAATACAAGGAATTACTTGAAAATATGAATAATACGCATAGCCATGCAAGCCATTTAGTCTCACATGGAAACTCTAGAGAGGTGATTTTTAACCTGTGTGCCATGACCCTATTGAGGTTGAACAACCCTTTCACTTGACACCTAAGACCATTGGAAAACACAGATATTTACATTATGATTCATAAAAGTAGCAACATTATTTTTGAAGTATGTACAAAAATAATTTTATGACTGGATTCCCCATAACAGTAGGAACTGTATTAAGGGTCTAGGGTTAGTAAGGTTGAGAACCACTGCTCTAGAGTTCCCAGTTGCAACTTTTGGGTCTCATTTTACTTTGTTCATCCTAAAATTTTATTTTTGTTATTTAATAATTCCTGTGAGTGTACATATGGGAAATGGTCCATTCAGTGAATGGACAAGAAGATAAAACAGCTGTTAATGAATTTATCACTGTTTTTTTTTAAATCAGTGATAAATCTAGTTACAAAGCTCACAGCTCACAGTCAATGTGTGAATGGAAAAAAATAATGATGTCTGAAAAAAAGCCATAAGTATCTACTGTCCTACACAGTCTAGACTTGGCATGAGACAGGAGGAAAAAATTTGTTCTCCAAGTTAATAAATCCAATTTTATAGCTGAACCAAAATTTTATAGCCAAAAGGAAAAATTTTGATACAATACTAATTCTTTAATTAAAAACAATGGTGAGGATGCTGATAGATATTATCAGAAACGGGATGCTGGACTCAAATACAGTCCAACATAACCACCCTTTCCCAGTAAAGGGCCACATCCTGCAAAGGACTGGTTGATTCCAATATTGACCTTCATAATTCATATAATGGTGCTAATAATTTTTCTGAAATTCAATTGTTCCTTTCAACACTTATCATGTACTAAACATGTAGAAGATATCAGATAAACATGTTAGGAATAGTGAGTGTTTACTCTAGTCTCCAAGTGGATGTCTTCAGAAACCTTTGTAGAGATTGCAGTTGGTAATAGTTTCTATGGTGGAGAAGGAACATGAAAGAAAAAAGCAGTGGGAGACGAGAGGAATAAAGTTTGCTTAAGTGAGTCTCTGCTAGATTTTAAATATTTTCTCAATCAACGTGTGTGTGTGTGTGTGTGTGTGTGTGTGTGTTTATGTGTGTGTTTGCGTAAGGTGTTTTGTTCTCTCTCATCTTGAGGTAAAAGGAGTTCAGAGTAATATTCCAAAGCTATTAAATCCACCCACAGATACAAGGCTGAAAATTTCCTAAGATCAATAGCTTCTGCAATAAGTACCTAAGGAAGTACTGGATGAAAGGCTTCTAAAGAAAGTATTCAATTCTATACTGGTTATATAAGGAAAGGAACAATAGAAAGAAATTGAACTGTATTGTCAAAACTAAGGGAACATTTTCCAGAAAAGGGGATGGGTGGATATTCTAGATAGAAGAAGATATATTCTCAAAGGAGTAGGAGCTTGGAGAAATGCTTAAACATTATGGATAAAAGGTGACTCTGTAATCTCATACTCTTAGGGTCTACACTGTCTTCCTCCATGGACAACCTGTCCCATCCCCAAATCTACCCTTATTTCCTTTTTCCTCCCTTCTTCCTGCTTTCCGTTCTTCCTTCCTCCCTCCCTCCCAGTCTCTTCCTTCTTTCCTCCCCTCTCTTCTGCTTCGCCCTCCCATCTCTCTCCTTCCTCATGTATGAGTTTAATTCACTTTATTAATTGTGTAGTATCCATACTAAAGCAGACACCCACACTGAATGCAGTGCAGCCTATGATCAGAAGCTGATAGCATGATCCCCACCTGGGAAAGAATAAACAAGTGAGTGAACGAAGTAAGTCAATATTTGAGAAAAGCAAGAAAAATAAAAGGGAGAGACCACAGTATTCATCTAATGGAAGTTGGAGAAGTGGGAGATTTAGGCAAAAATTTTAGTGATAGGCATGGAAATTGGAGAACACCCTCGCATGGATAGTCACTCATTTCCCAACCTTGGACCCGAGCATTTCTCTGACTTCTCATATTTCCTCCATGGACAGTGTCTTAGGACTACTATTGCGGTGATGAAACACCATGATCAAATGCAACTCAGAGAAGAATGGTTTTTTTCACCCACTGTTCCATAGAAGAATTCATCATCAAAAACAGTGAGGACAGGAATTCAACATGGGCAGGAACCTGGAGTCAGGAATTCATGCAGAGGCCATGGTGGAGCACTGCTTACTGTCTTGCTTCCTGCAACATGCTAAGCCTCTTTTTTTCTTTCTTTCTTTCTTTTTTTTTTAAATAGAAAATCCAGGATCACCAGCCCAGGGTGAGCCTACCCACAATTGTCTGGGCCCTCCCCTTCAATCACTAATTAAGAAAATACTCACACGTTTGTTTACAGTTCAATCTTATGAAGGCATTTTTTTTTTTAAACTGAGGCTCCCCGATGAGTCTAGCTTCTGTCAAGTTGACATAAAACTAACCAGCACAATTTCCTTACATTTCTGTCTCAACCCATTAAATCACTGAGCTGTCTAACAGGTGTGGCCCCACTGAAAATTACAAGTAAATAAGCAAGCCTGTTGTGGCTTAACATCTTCAAAGTGGCAGTCTTCTCTCCATGGGGGTTTCATTTCTTAAGTTTCACAAGTGGGCATTTGCGACAATGAGTTTCAATTTTTCCTGGTTATTTTTCACCTGCACAATGTACAGCTACAACACTTAGCTCTGAAGACCTCAGCTTTACCCAAACCGGTGCCAACCACCTCCCCAAATCTTTATCTAGAAATGCTTATGTCTTAGAAGTGCTTGCTGTCTGTATCTCCATGCACCTTGCTATATTAAACTGTCAGATCTGGAAACTATCCAGAATTCGATTTGAATCATTTTCATAAATTAGTAATTTATGGTCTTATGAAGATTACACAATCTCTGCTTCAAAATTCCCTCCCATACAAAATAGGAAAAACAAGTGCTGTTCATAAATGATATAACAGAATGTCTCCTGAGAATACAAACAATATGTGTATAAGGGGAAAAAAGGTGAATTCTCCTGGTCCACCACTGTGAAAAAGTCCTAGAACAAAAAATGCATGTCTCTTTGCAAAGAGACTGTCCTGGTGTGTATTGAAGTCTTCATGCATGCTATCTTTATCTCTTTGGGCTTCAGACTTTGGTCTTCTGTTTTCTATTAATAACACAGAGATAATAAAATCAGCCTCGGAAAGTTTTGTGGATTAGACATGCACCTCTCCCATTGTCTGTCAGCAGTCATTTCCTTGCCCTGAGCATTCTGTCTACACCTATGAGAACATGCTGACAATGTACTTAACATTCACATCCAGCCCTGAGCATCACCTTCACCATGGGTAGCTGCGTCACATCTTCAACTCAGCCTTGACACTCTATGTGTCTAGGAAGACACTGAAGGTGCCTAATTCTCACTATTATAGGGATTGTCAACATTCACAGTGTTCCAAAGACGAGTAATAAATAGAAGAATATGGAACTTGACAACTCTTCTTGGCACTCATTAGGTTACAAAATTCACTATATGGTAATGCATGAGGATTCGTAATAAATACCCAGCCCTTAAGACATTCATTAATAGCATATGATGACTAAACTAGTTGCGTATCCATATCCAGGTTGCAACTATTGGAATAAAAAACATCTCACACACCTAGCATAGTCCACATCACATAGTTATAACAACCTTAGCTACTAGTTGGGTATAATCATATTCTTTTAAAAAATAATTTACATTTATAAATGTTTTGTTTGTGTATATGCAAGTATACATGTGATACCCTCAGAGGCTAGAAGAGGCCAATATAACCCTCTCTTCAGAACTAGAATTATAAATGGTTGTGAGCCATCATATGGGCCCCAGGAACTGAACTCAGGTCTGCTTCAAAAGCAGCAAGTTCGCTGAACCACTGAGCCATCCTCCAGTCCCAAGCATACCCATTTTTAAACAAATATAACTTTGTCTTACAGTGCCTAGCTTATCCAACATTATCAAAAGACAGAGGTGGAGTAATCTTTGAATAATTTTTGTGTTTACTAAGTTGTAGTGTCTTACCTAAAATCTGTAAGGCCAGTCCTCAGGAGGCAGAAGTAGGAGGATTAGGAGCTGTAGGGGAATCTCATCTGAGGGCAGGAAATATGAAACCAGCCTCGTTACATGAGAACTTGTCTCAAAATAGTCATATGGAAGAGGAGAGGACTGCCAGTATGCAGTTCTCTTCCATATGAGGACATCACATGATTTGCTAAATGCTGTACTGCACTGCCTGTAGCTTTAAGAATTTGTCATACTGTTAGGAAAAAAGTAAACTAAAGTCTCCTAATGTCATGGCTTAACAAAGGACTCAGTCAGGCTGCTCAAGGGCTGGGAGATGACTCAGTGAGTAAAAGTGCTAGACAAGCAAGCCTGACAACCTGAATTTGATTCCCAGATCCTATGAAAGAAGTCGGATGGAGGGGCATGTGTCTCTAAGCCCAGGATTCATACAGAGAGGTGGGGGAGGATAGATAGGAGACTTGGCTGCAGAGTCATGGCCCAGCCAGTCTGAAACATACTCTGCAGTGGTAGAAACAAGAGACTCTGCCCGAGCAAGACAGAAGTTAGGACCCAAGTCCCAGAGGTGTCCCTTGACATCTACACGTGCAACACACACACACACACACACACACACACACACACACACACACAAGTGTCTTAAATAGAATGGCAATCTAATCCAGAGGAGAAAACAGTGTTCCTGTCTCCTAAAGTCAGTTTAGGAGTACTTTCAACAAATGTGTGTCAGAGTGGTCAGAGTAGCCTTTGAAGCAGTTTTCAAACCCATAAAATGGAATCAGAGCTCTTTCCAGACCTGACTCCATCTTGTCATTAATGTGTCCAAATTTAGTAAACAGTTGTAATTCTGAGAGTTTAATAGGTCAAAGAACCCTTTTGAAACTGTGGCAATATTCAAATAATTTACTTACAGACAAGATGCAAGTTTAATCATATCAGAATCAAAAATAAATATATGACTAAGCACGCAAACAACAAAAGTGTAATATGGCACACTTAAACATTATTGAAATGCTACCACTGTTAGGGACATTGACGTTTAGATAGAAAATTCTGCTTCATGACTGGATTATAATTGTTCATAAGGGGAATAGTACAATATTGTTTTTAAACAGGAAAAATTTATAGAGGTGCTAAATCTTTTCTGGAAAGTGACTAATTTAAAACAAATATGAACTAGGTAAAAGTATACTCTTGCATTTTCTTTTTCTTTTTCCCTATGAAAGGTTCAAAAATGGTCCCAGTCACTTGGAAGATCTTTGTGAGCTCTACCTTTGCAAGTCTGATTAGAAAACTTTCAACAATCTCACAAAAGAACAACAAAAGTGAAATGCATTGAACAACAGAATCCTTTATCCAAATTATTTTTCCGAATCTTTGGCCAGAGCAAACACACGGTCTGTATTAGTCAGCTGGGTCTGCATCAGAGTGTCAGCTGGAGGCTCTGCTCGAGTCCTTTGCCAAATCTATTACACTAAATCCCACTGTTTTTAAACCTAACTCCAAACATCCTTTTAAGTTCACAGAACATTCTAAATGTAGCATAAATGCACAACATTCTAAACCGTCTCCATTTTGGAGACATTTGAGACTGTTCCTCTTGAATAAATCTCCCCGTGTACTTCTTTTGGTACCTGCTGACAGAGAAGAATGTAAGTCTTTGTCTTTTGACACAAAGAAGAGAGAAGGGAGAAAGCTTGTTTTCTTTCTTGTCAATATATTTTTTAAGTATTCCCTAAGGCAGTGGAGAGAGTAAAATAATTTGACAAGAAATGTTATCAGATGCTTGGGATGTGTTATTTGAAAGCACAAGTAATTATTTCATGTTTCCTCCCTCAGCCATGTCACCAAGGAAGTCCCTGGTACTGTCCTAGCACACCCATGATACAAACAATTGTACATGTGGTAAATCTCTTATTTTCTTTTCTTTTTTTTTATATAAGCAGTTTTTTTTTAATACTTTATTTTTTTTCTTCAAGTTACATCTCAGTCACAAACCCTTCCCTATTCCCCCTTCCTATCCCGCCCTTCCACCCTCTTCCCCCAAGAAGTTTCCCCTTTCAGTCCAACAGATGGTTCCTTCTCTTATAACAGTAAATACTATATAAAACAACAGATATAAATATGCCACATTTATGAGAGTTAAATGGCCCAGTATACCTTCCCAATGTCCAGTTTATACATATTTGGCCCCTGACTTTAACATTCTACTATCTAACTATCTCCATGAGTTTAAAGGTCTATATCTGACTCAACATTCATACTAACTTGCAACAAGTTCTTAAGAGACAAGCAACATTTGCTTATCTAAATACAAGAGATGGATAGGGCATCTTCAAAAACCCCAAGAGATCTGCAGAATATGGCATTCAAAGATGTTTTCTTAAATTAAGATTTTCTTTTTTTTTTGATATCGAGACATATCAGCTCCTGACAGCACCGCCTATTCTACTCAGAGTAGAAGATAAGCATCGAAGAATCTCCAGTGTGAGATGGTTGAATTAGTGGCAAGCCTGTCTCTTGGCATGAAAAAACCCCTTGCTCCAACTGCAGACAGACTGCTGTCCAAAAAGGACAAAACTTGGTAGCAGGGAAGTCGACAGCCTAGCTCTGCCAAGACAGGGTAGGTAAGTCCTTCATAATCCCTGCTCTACAACAAATGTCTGTCAGAGAAACAGGACCCAAAGGCTGAAGACTGATGCAGGAATGTATGAAGAGAAAATGGGAACTGTCCAGGCAGTCACTGGTATGTCATTTCTTAGTTTTGGAAGCTGCAGCCCCTGCACTTCCTATATAAGCAGATATATTTATCCCTCTCAGGTCTCTGAGATGGTTGAAGAATAGACAGCTAGAGTCTCATAGTTAAATTTTGAGTTGTTTAGGAATCAAGAGGGTGTTATAGATCTAAGAAGATACTCTTAGATCTCTTATTTTCAAACATGAAGTTGATTGTGATGAAAAAAACTCCTTATTTCTGAGATATAAAAAAATAACAATATCTCTTTCCATGTATAAGCATAGCATTTGCTAAAACAATAACAATGAAACCATTTAACCTTGATGACAATATGCCACAACTCCTAAAAGGATTTTGTCTCACATGATGCCATATTCTAGGCATTAGTTGAACAAGGCAAAGCATCTGTGGTTTCCCACCTACTTTAAATATTTATAATTCCATGTAGCCATGCATAAACATTTCACTTTCAGTGATGGAGAACTTCAGAAGAAATCATCCTTAAAAACTAAGATATTAGAGAGAGAGAGAGAGAACTAAAGCCAAACCTGTCAAAATGCCTTTTATCTTTTCTTTTTTTTAATAAATTTATTTATTTGTTGCTTCAGGTTACATCTCCATCATATTGTCCTCTTCCCCCACCTTCCCAGCCCTGCCCTCCCATCCTCTACCCCCTAACCCTTCCATCCTGCTCCTCTGGAGTGGAGTGTCCCTACATAACAGTACCTCGCCCCAGTTCATAAGTCATATGAGGGCCAAGAGCCTCTTCATACACTGGAGGCCTACAAGGCAGTACCACCAGTGAAAAGTGTCTCATTGCTAGGGAGGGAAAACTAAAAAACAGACCAACAAACAAACAAAAAAAATAAAAAGTCTATGTCCATGTTCCCTTTAGTGCGTTGGTTGTAGTATAGATATCCTGTACTATATAGCTAAAATCCTACTATAAGTGAATAGATGCCATGTGCATCCTTCTGAGTCTGGGTTAGCTCACTCAGGATGAGCTTCTCTAGTTCCATCCATTTGGCTGCAAATTGCATAATTTCATTGTTTCTGATAGCTGAGTAAAATTCCATTGTGTAGACTTACCACAGTTTTTTAATCCATTCTTTGGTTGAGGGACATCTAGGTTGTTTCCAGTTTTTAGTTATTACAAATAAGGCTGCTATGAACATAGATGAGGAAACTTCCTTATGATTCCATGAGGAGTCATTTGGATGTATACCCAGAAGTGGTATGGCTGGGTCCTGAGGCAAAGCTATTCCAAATTTTCTAAGATATTGCCATACTGATCTCCATAGTGGTTGCACAAGCCTGCACTCCCACCAGCAATGGAGGAGGGTTCCCCTTTCTCCACACCCTCGCCAGCATGTGCTGTCATTTGAGCTTTTGATCTTAGCCATTTTGACAGGTGTGAGATGGAATCTCAGAGTCGTCTTGAGTTGCATTTCTCTGATGAACATAGATGCAAAAATACTTAATAAAATACTAGCAAACTGAATTCAAGAACACATCAAAAGTATCATACATCATGATCAAGTAGGCTTCATCCCAGGAATGCAGGGATGGTTCAACATATGAAAGTCTATCAACGTAATTCACCATATAAACAAGATGAAAGAAAAAAAACACATGATAATCTCACTAGATGCAGAAAAAGCATTTGACAAAATCCAACACCCCTTCATGATAAAAGTTCTGGAGAGAACAGGCATACAAGGACCATACCTAGAAATAATAAAGGCGATATACAGCAAGCCAGTAGCCAACATCAAATTAAATGGAGAGAAAGTTGAAGCATTTCCTCTAAAATCAGGGACAAGACAGGGATGACAACTCTCACCATATCTCTTCAATATAGTACTTAAAGTTCTTGCTAGAGCAATAAGACAACTAAAAGAGATCAAGGGGATACAAATTGGAAACGAAGAAGTCAAATTATCCCTATTTGCAGATGATATGATAGTATACATAAGCGACCCCAAAAATTCCACCAGAGAACTCTTACAGCTGATAAACACCTTCAGCAAGATGGCTGGAAACAAAATTAACTCAAAAAAATCAGAAGCCCTTCTTTATACAACAAACAAATGGGCTGAGAGGGAAATAAAGGAAGCAACCCCCTTCACAATCGTCTCTTGTCTTTTCTAGTCACCCTGATCTGCTTGATGTGCCTTGAGGATGCCAGGTAACCTTCCTCTGAGGACCTTTATACTTACCTTCTCTCTCCTAGAGTGCTCATTCCCTCACTAGCCATAACAAATAATCTTAAGCCCTTTCAACCCTTTGAGTTTCAACTCATTGTGTTACTTTCTCAGGATTGTTTTTCTGAGGACCTTTCATAAAACTTCAACCCACGCCTTCAACCTCCTCTCTTCCCATCCCCTGATTTCTCTTTGATATCACAATCTGTGTGCTTTGCTTACTTAACCTCCTTCACGTGCAGTCTCTGACAGCGAGTGATGCATTGTGTGGCTTGTTCGCTCCCATAGAACCAGTGTCCTCAATTTCTAGAAATGTTGTAAGAAACATTGGTGATTTCCCAAGGAAGAAGTAAAACGTTATGACCATTAATAACACAGATGTCAGAGTTTAGAAGTCCTGAATGTAAGTTCTAGCTCTTTCTCTTCTTGTTAAAGTAATTTTCCTTGGATAGTTAATTTCTCTTTCGTATGAGGTGGGTGTGATGGGGCCTATCTCTGTAAATACTTTCTTATAAACCTGAATGGAAATAATGAAATATAAACAAAATAACACAAAAGCATTATATTTTCACTGATTCATAGTCACCATTAGCAAAAAGTATTAAGATAAGATTTTCCAAATAAATTTAGTAACGTTTAATTTGGCAACTAATTTAATTATTTAATTCAATTTTAATAAAAAATAATTTTTTCATTGAACAGTACCATTTGATACAATTAAAAGGCAATTAAGAAAACCACAGTATGAGCTCCTAACTGGTTTTTAATCATGTAAGATCTAATCTGAATAAAATCTTGTTATATAGATGCACTTTTCATAAGGAATTCTGCATTTGACTTTCACATATAATTATGACACTCAACAACAGCACTGTAAACAAGAAAGTATGTTCTTATATTAATTATTCTGATGGTTATGAAATGTGTGAGCTTTTAAATGCTAGCAATATCAAATGCTGATAATTTCCAGCAATTGATCTGATATCGGAACACCTGGTATATTACTTCTTTTTTTTTTTATAAAACTAAAAATATTAATTTTAATGTCTTAAAATAACTCTACAGTGCATGTAGCTTTGGGGGTGTGTTAGTCAACATAGCTAAGGCAATAAGTAAAAT
>CAJQZJ010024909.1:0-11733 GCA_907164525.1 Lophiomys imhausi | reverse complement strand
TTTAGCCAAATATAATATTAATTTTGTATCAGTATACAAAGGTATAAAGCTATATTCAATAATCTGTCCTTTTTTCTTGTTCTTTCCTATACTATATCTATGTCCCATTTTTCTCAAGTCTGTTCACTCCTATATAGGAGAGAAAGGAGGATACAGAAAAGCAAAAGAGAGAAGTCCCTGGGTCTAACCTCCAAAACCCATTTAACAAGACCATTTAACAGCTTGTAATCTTTTCCCCTAAATAACAAAATTTTCTATTATCTATCAAATAACCAAAGGGGAAGAACACCCTCCCCTCCTTCTGGGGATGGGACGTTGTTCTCTTAAAATGACTTCCTGCTGATTTGGGACGTAGTAAACCTGTTTGGGGCCCAAATAAGAATGGAAAAATGGTTAAAAATGTTAATAGAATCATTTGATGTTCAGTCCCTTTGTGCTCAGCTATTTAGATGTCCTACGAAGTTCATAGAGAGAAGCTGATCTTCAGAACTTTACTGAAGATCTGGCTGGAGTAGTCTGTGGAGCTGAACGATCTTAGCGATTTTGAGTTGTTGTGGTTATAGACTTTTGAGGAAACTGCTATTGAAGAAGTCTGCAAGGCTGGATCATCTGGGCCACTCGTCTTCTTTGGTGTCTGATCTGTTTTCTGCTGAGGTTTCCGTTGTCCAGTTGTCCCTGGATTCCTTGAATGGCTGCTTTAAATCTCCTGGAAAGATAAGAACAGAGCCCTGCCCTAATCCTAACTCTGGGACAATTACCTTTCTTTGGGGGGGTCAGGTAATATTTTTCCTGGAGCAAATTTGGTTTTTTTGATAATATATAAAGTATTACCTTTCAATCCGGATTAAAGAAGAAATTATTTTGATATTTTGGAGGTAAACAAACCTTTAGTGTATATATTTTGAGATCTCAAAGGACAATTTGTTTGAATTGCAGCCTGCCTTTTGTAATTAGCTTTTAAACTTAAATCTTTCCAAATCCTATGTGCCTGTCTCTGCATTCTAAATTTCGGGATCAAAGACATGTGGTTTCCAACTGATGGGATTAAAGATGTGCTCCTCCACTCCTGGATCAAAGTTTTTCTCTGTTTAGAGCTTGTTTTGTATCAGGTGGCCTTGAGCTCTAAGATCTGCCTGTTTCTGTCTCTAGTGTGTTGGGATTAAGGGTGTATTCTTCCCCAATGATGTGACTAAGGGTGTGCACCATCACCACCCTGTTTCTTGTAACTCTAGAATTTATAAGACAACTAACTCTATAGTGATCCTCCTGTCTCTGCTGGAGGAAAAGGCATGGGCTAACACCATGCATTATTTTACCTTAGCTCTAAGTTTTTTCAACTCTTGGAGGTTTGTAAAACCAGGTTGAACAGCTGTCACCTTTAATTTATTTACAGTGTTTTAAACCTGTTACCTGCTTTTTAATGCCAAACCATGGAAATAGCCTATACCTCTACAAAAAAAACCAAAAAACAAACAAAAAAAAACTTTTAAGCTTCTATCAAGTTTGTGTAATCTCTGTAGCCACCTGCAGTCTAACATTCTAATCTGAAATTAAGGCCATTTTCTTTTCATGACAGTAAGGTAAATTATAGTTTGAAAATTTTATATTGTATTTTTATTATATTTTTAAGGTTATTAATTCTTTTCTTAAAAAAGTATTATTTATTTCTAGAACATAGTTTCCTCCCTCCTCCCCTCTTGGCCCCTCCCTTCATCTCTCCTTCCCTCCCTCTCTCCTTCCCTTCCTCCCTCCCTCCCTCCCTTCCTCCCTCCCTCCCTTCTTGTTCCTCTACTTGGTACTCTCCTTCTCCTCAGATGAGGTGGGTTCTCACATATCATACTCCCTCAGATCTTGCGTCATGTGAGGCCCAAGAGCTTACACTCGTACTGGAGCTTGATAAGGCACACCATCTAGGGTGTGGGGTTCCACTAACCTGCAGCAGATTCCATGACTCATTGGTGGGTAGAATTTTTCCTAGGATAGATATGCTAGGTTCCTGTCTATTTGGGTGTGTGGGTTGTAGGATAGTTATCCTCTGATGTATGGTTAATATCCATTTGTAAGAGAATACATACCATGTTTATCTTTCTGGGACTGCGTCAGCTCACTTAGGATGAGCTTTTCTAGTTCCATCCATTTGGTTTTGAATTGCATGATTTTCTCATTTCTGATAGCTGTGTAGTATTCCATTGTGTATATGTACCACAGTTTTTTTATCCATTCTTCAGTTGATGGACATCTGGGTTGTTTCCAGTTTCTGGCTATTACAAATAAAGCTGCTATGAACATTGTTGAGGCAATGTCCTTTTGGTTTCGTTTCAGATCTTTTGGATATATGCCCAAGAGGGGTATGGCTGGGTCTTGAGGTAGATTTATTCCCAATTTTCTAAGATATCTCCAGATTGATTTCCAAAGTGGTTGCACAAGTTTGCAGTCCCACCAGCAATGGGGGAGTGTTCCCCTTTCTCCACATCCTCGCCAGCATGTGCTATCATTTGAGATTTTGATCTTAGCCATTCTGACAGGTGTGAGATGGAATCTCAGAGTTGTTTTAAGTTGCATTTCCCTGATAACCAAAGATGTTGAACATTTCCTCAAATGCCTCTCAGCCTTTAGAGATTCCTCTTCTGTGAATTCTTGGTTTAGCTCTGTTCCCCATTTATTGATGGGGTTATTTGATTTTTTGGTGTTTAATTTCTTCAGTTCTTTATATATTTCGGATATTAGCCCTCTGTCAGATGTTGGGTTGGTGAAGATCCTTTCCCACTCTGTAGGCTGCTGTTTTGTTCTAAGGACAGTGTCCTTTGCCTTACAGAAGCTTTTCAATTTTATAAGGTCCCATTTATTGATTGTTTGTTTTAGTGCCTGAGCTATTGGTGTTCTATTCAGGAAGTTGCTACCAGTGCCAATGACTTCAAGGCTTTTTCCCACTTTCTCTTCTATTAATGTTAGTGTGTCTGGATTTATGTTGAGGTCCTTGATCCACTTAGACTTAAGTTTTGTACAGGGTTATAAGTATGGATCTATTTGCATTCTTCTACATGTTGACATCCAGTTAGACCAGCACCATTTATTGAAGATGCTTTCCTTTTTCCATTGTATGTTTTTGGCTTCTTTATCAAAAATTAAGTGACCATAGATGTGTGGGTTTATTTCTGGGTCTTCAGTTCGATTCCATTGGTCAACTGGTCTGTTTCTGTACCAGTACCATGCTGTTTTTATTACTATTGCCCTGTAGTACAGCTTGAAATCCGGGATGGTGATACCTCCAGATGTTCTGTTATTGTACATGATTGATTTAGCTATTCTGGGTCTTTTGTTATTCCATATGAAGTTGAGAATTGTTTTTTCCAGATCTGTAAAAAATTGAGTTGGTATTTGGATAGGAATTGCATTGAATCTGTATATTGCTTTTGGTAAGATTGCCATTTTTATTATGTTGATCCTACCTATCCATGAACAAGGGAGATCTTTCCATCTCCTGATATCTTCTTCAATTTCTTTCTTCAGGGTCTTGAAGTTCTTATCATACAGGTCTTTCACTTGCTTGGTTAGAGTTACCCCCAGGTATTTTATATTATTTGTGGCTATTGTGAAGGGTGTTGATTCCCTTATTTCTTTCTCAGCCCATTTATCTTTTGTGTAAAGAAGGGCTACTGATTTTTTTGAATTGATTTTGTATCCGGCCACCTTGCTGAAGGAGTTTATCAGCTGTAGAAGTTCTCTGGTGGAATTTTTGGGGTCACTGATGTATACTATCATATCATCTGCAAATAGGGATACTTTGACTTCTTCCTTTCCAATTTGTATCCCCTTGATCTCTTTTAGTTGTCTTATTGCTCTAGCTAAAACTTCAAGTACTATGTTGAAGAGATATGGAGAGAGTGGGCAGCCTTGCCTTGTCCCTGATTTTAGAGGAAATGCTTTAAGTTTCTCTCCATTTAGTTTGATGTTGGCTATTGGCTTGCTGTAAATTGCTTTTATTATTTTTAAGTATGGTCCTTGTATGCCTGATCTCTCTAAGACTTTTGTCATGAAAGGGTGCTGTATTTTGTGAAAAGCTTTTTCAGCATCCAATGAGATGATCATGTGGTTCTTTTCTTTCAGCTTGTTTATGTGGTGGATTACATTGATGGATTTTCTAATGTTGAACCACCCCTGCATCCCTGGGATGAAGCCTACTTGATCATGGTGTATGATACTTTTGATGTGATCTTGGATCCAGTTTGCAAGTATTTTATTAAGTATCTTTGCATCCATGTTCATAAGGGAAATTGGTCTGAAATTTTCTTTCTCCGTTGGGTCTTTGTGAGGTTTAGGTATCAGGGTAACTGTGGCCTCATAGAATGTGTTTGGCAGTATTCCTTCTGTTTCTATGTTGTGGAAGAGTTTGAAGAATATTGGTGTTAGCTCTTCTTTGAATGTCTGGTAGAATTCTGTGCTGAAACCATCTGGGCCTGGCCTTTTTTTGGTTGGAAGACGTCTAATGACTTCTTCTATTTCCTTAAGGGTTATAGGACTGTTTAATTTGTTTACCTGTTCTTGATTTAACCTTGGTAGGGGGAATCTATCAAGAAAATTGTCCATTTCATTTAGATTTTCCAATTTTGTGGAGTACAAGTTTTTGAAGTAGGACCTAACGATTCCTTGGATTTCCTCAATGTCTGTTGTTATTTCCCCCTTTTCATTTCTGATTTTGTTGATTTGGGTATTTTCCCTCTGCCTTTTAGTTAGTTTAGCTAAGGGCTTGTCTATTTTGTTGATTTTCTCAAAGAACCAGCTCTTGGTTTTGTCGATTCTTTGTATTGTTCTTTTTGTTTCTAAGTTGTTGATTTCAGCCCTGAGTTTGATAATTTCCTCTCGTCTGCTCCTCTTGGGTATGTTTGCTTCTTTTTGTTCTAGCTCATTCAGGTGTTCTTTTAGGTGGCTAGTATAGGAATTCTCCAGTTTCTTTTTGAAGGCACTTAGAGCTATAAACTTTCCTCTTAGCACTGCTTTCAATGTGTCCCATAAGTTTGGGTATGTTGTGCCTTCATTTTCATTGAGTTCTAAGAAGACTTTAATTTCTTTTTTTATTTCTTCCCTGACCCAGAGGTCATTGAGGAGAGAGTTGTTCAGTTTCCATGTTTTTGCATGCACTCTGTTGTTTTTGTTACTGTTGAAGCCTAGCTTTATTCCATGATGGTCTGATAAGTTACAAGGAGTGATTTCAATTTTCCTGTATCTGTTGAGGCTTGCTTTGTGACCGACTATATGGTCGATTTTGGAGAAGGTTCCGTGGGGTGCCGAGAAGAAAGTGTATTCTTTTGTTTTGGGGTGAAATGTTCTGTAGATATCAATTAGGTCCATTTGATTCATGACATCTGTGAGGTTCATTATTTCTCTGTTTGGTTTCTGCATTGTTGATCTGTCCAGTGGTGAGAGTGGTGTGTTGAAGTCTCCCACTATTAATGTATGAGGTTCAATGTGGGATTTGAGCTTCAGTAGTGTTTCTTTAATGAATGTGGGTGGTCTTACATTTGGGGCATAGATGTTTAGTATTGAAATTTCATCTTGGTGGATTTTTCCTTTGATGAGTATATAGTGTCCTTCCCCATCTCTTTTGATTAATGTTGGTTGAAAATCCAATTTGTTGCATACTAGAATTGCTACTCCAGCTTTTTTCTTGGGTCCATTTGCTTGGTATATCTTTTTCCAGCCCTTTACTTGGAGATAATGTCTATCTTTTTTGCTGAGGTGTGTTTCTTGTAAACAGCAGAATGTGGGATTCTGTTTTTGCATCCATTCTGCTAGCCTGTGCCTTTTTATTGGGGAATTGAGTCCATTGATGTTGAGAGATATTAATGACCAATGATTGTTACTTCCTGCCATCTTGATGTTGGTAGAAATAGTGTGTGAGTGAGCTTCTTTCCTTTTGTTTTTGCTGCAGGCATGCTATTTGCTTCCTGTGCTTTCTTGTGTGTAGTTAACCTCTTTGGGTTGAAGTTTTCCTTCTAACATCTTCTGTAGAGCTGGATTTGTGTATAGATATTGTTTGAATTTAGCTTTGTCATGGAATATCTTGTTTTCTCCATCTATGTTGATTGACAATTTTGCAGGGAATAGTAGTCTGGCCTGGCATTTGTGGTTTTTTAGGGTCTGCAAGATGTCTGTCCAGGCCCTTCTGGCTTTTAGAGTCTCTGAAGAAAAGTCAGGTGTGATTCTGATAGGTTTGCCATTATATGTTACTTGACCCTTTTCCCTAGCAGCTTTTAAAATTCTTTCTTTGTTCTGTACATTTAGTGTTTTGATTATTATGTGGCGGGAAGATTTTCTTTTCTGGTCTAATCTATTTGGGGTTCTGTAAGCTTCTTGTACAGTTATAGGCATCTCTGTTTTTAGATTTGGGAAATTCTCTTCAATGATTTTGTTGAAGATATTTTCTGGTCCATGGAGGTGGGACTGTTCTCTTTCTTCTATTCCTATTATTCTGAGATTCCGTCTTTTAATTGTGTCCTTGATTTCCTGAAGGTTTTGTGTCAGGACTTTTTTAGATTTGACATTTTCTTTGACAGATGTATCCATTTCTTCAATTTTATCCTCTGAGCCTGAAATTCTTTCTTCCATCTCTTGTATTCTGTTGGTGATGCTAGTGTCTGTAGTTCCGATTCTTTTCTTAAGGTTTTCCAGTTCTATGGATGTCTCAGATTGGATTTTCTTCATTGCTTCAACTTCCCTTTTCAGGTCTTCCATTCCTTTAAGTGCTTTATTCATTTCTATCACCTCCTTTGCAGTACTTTGTTGTTGCTCTCTGAGGTATTTGATTTCCTCCCTTAGGCCTTCTATTATTAATATAAGCGTAGGATTAAGGTCATTTTCCTTTGCTTCAATTGGGTTCAGCTGTCCAGAGTTGTCTGTAGCATTATTGCTAGCATCTGGAGACATCCTATTGTTTTGTTTTTTTTTTACCATGTTCTTGCGCTGACCTTTTGTCATCAGATGGACCCAGGTGTTATCTGTTTGTTTCTTTTGTTACCTGACCTTGGTGCTCAGGAAAACTCCCTGCCCTGGGGGTTGGCTGATCCTGAGATCCTGGTGTTTACCTCCAGATGGCGGGCAGATTCCTGTAATAGACTGACTGGCTCTCGGAGAGGAGGGTGGCTGCTGCTCTCCTCAACTGCTTGTGACCCAATTGGACCAATATAGAGGGGATTGGAGTGGGGAGAGGGCTAGCCTCTGAGGACCTGGGAGCTGACAGGTCTCCTCAGAAAGGCAGGTAGAGCTGTGGTTGGGTTTGTGTTCTCCTCTCACTGACCCAGTCATTCTGGCTCCCCAGCTGGGCTGACTGTGCAGGCAGGGAGCTCCACCCACAACAGATGCCGGCCTCAGTGCGCCTGTTGCTGACTGCCTCAGATGCTTGGGTGCTAGGGTGAGTGATCCACCCGCCCCAGTATTTGTGGAGAACACACTGTCCCGGGCTCTGTTTGCAGGCAGTCTTGGCTCCTAATTGCTTTGCTGTGAATGGGTTAGGTCTCTGCCTCTCTGCTACAGTGCACACTGTGCCACCATGTTGGAAACTCTGGAAAAAAAATAATCTCACTTACCTTTGCTCTTGTGGTGCAGCTCGAGTGCAGGCTGGATATCAGGCAGACAGGCAGGGCCTCTGGTCTGTGGCTGGAGCCGTGGGCTGGATCCGCTCCTGGGCTAGATCTCTAGCCAGAGCTCCTCTCCAGCCCGGTGACGGAGCTGGCTGATCTCAGGGTTGTGTTCCCGGGTACTGCGTGGGCTCTTTTACCTGGTGACCGGTCTCAATGTTCGCTGTGGGCATTCAGACACCGTCTGTGTTTCACTGTAGGCTAGGGGACCTCACATTCACTCCACAATGACTAATGTCATTCACCTACTACTCAGATGCACTGCTCTATGGTCGGCGCCATCTTGGATCGGCCCATTTCTGATTTTGTTGATTTGTGTTCTTTCCCTTTGCCTTTTAGTTAATTTGGCTAGGAGTCTGTCTATTTTGTTGATTTTCTCAAAGAACCAACTCTTGGTTTCATTGATTCTTTGTATAGTTCTTTTTGATTCTAAGTTGTTGATTTCAGCTCTAAGTTTGATGATTTCCTGTCTTCTGCTCTTCTTGGGAGTGTTTGTTTCTTTTTTTTCCAATTCACCCAGCTTAGCTGTTAGTTCACTAATATGAGCTGTCACAATTTTCTTTTTGAAAGCACTTAGGGCTATGAACTTTCCTCGTAGCACAGCTTTCAATGTATCCCATAGGTTTGGGTATGTTGTGTCTTCATTGTCGTTGGATTTTAAGAAGTCTTTGATTTCCTTCCTTATTTCTTCCCTGACCCAGTGGTCATCCAGTAAGGAGCTGTTCAATTTCCATGTGTGTGTAGGCTTTCTGTTGATTCTTTTACTGTTGAAGACCAGCTTTATTCCGTGGTGGTCTGATAAGATACAAGGTGTTATTTCAATTTTCTTGTATCTATTGAGACTATCTTTGTGACCAATTATGTGGTCGATTTTGGAGAAGGTTCCGTGGGGTGCTGAGAAAAAGGTGTGTTCCTTTGTGTTTGGGTGAAACGTTCTGTAGATATCTGTTAGGTCCATTTGTTTCATGATCTCTGTTAGACTCAATATTTCTCTGTTTGTCTTCTGTCTTGATGATCTGTCCTTTGTTGTGAGTGGGGTGTTGAAGTCTCCCACTACTAATGTGTTGTGATCGATGTGTACTTTAAGTTTTAGAAGTGTTTCTTTTACGAAAGTATGTGCCTTTGTATTTGGGGCATAGATGTTCAGTATTGAAATTTCCTCTTGATGAATATTCCCTTTAATGAGTATATAGTGCCCTTCTTTGTCTTTCTTCATTAACTTCAGTTGGAAGTCTGTTTTGTTTGATATTAGGATGGCTACTCCAGCTTGCTTCCTGGGTCCATTTGCTTGGAAAACCTTTTCCCAGCCCTTTACTCTGAGGCAGTGTCTATCTTTCGTAGTTAGATGTGTCTCTTGTATACAGCATAAGGAAGGGTCTTGCTTGCGTATCCACTCTGTAAACCTATGTCTTTTTATTGGGGAGTTGAGTCCATTGATGTTGATGGATATTAGTGACCTGGGGTTGTTATTTCCCATTAGTTTGGTATAGGCGGTGGTCCTGTTCCTCTTTTGGTTTAGTTGCTGATGGGTTTTCTATTCCCTTTGTTTTCTTGGGTGGAGTTTTCTTCTCTGGGTTGGGATTTTCCTTCTAGGATTTTCTGTAGGGCTGGGTTTGTGGGTAGATATTGTTTAAATTTGATTTTGTCATGGAATATCTTGTTTTCTCCATCTATGTTGATAGAGAGTTTTGCTGGGTAAAGTAGTCTGGCTGGGCACCTATGATCTCTCAGGACTTGTAGTATATCTGACCAGGCCCTTCTAGCTTTTAACGTTTCTGGGGAGAAGTCAGGTGTAATTCTGATGGGTCTGCCATTGTATGTGACTTGACCTTTTTCTCTTACAGCTTTTAATATTCTTTCTTTGTTCTGTACATTTGGAGTTTCAATTATTATGTGGCGAGAGGAGTTTCTTTTCTGGTCTAATCTGTTTGGTGTTCTGTAAGCCTCTTGGATTTTTATTGGCATCTCTTTTTTCAGGTTTGGGAAGTTTTCCTCTATGATTTTGTTGAAGATATTTCCTGGACCTTGGAGTCGGGAGTCCTCTCTTTCCTCTATACCTATAATTCTTAGGTTCCATCTTTTCATTGAGTCCTTGATTTCTTGGATGTTGTGGGTGAGAGATTTTTTAGCCTTCTCATTTTCTTTGGATGTTGTACTGATTTCTTCCACTGAATCTTCCATGTCTGAGATCCTGTCTTCCATCTCTTGCATCCTATTGTTGATACTCACATCCGTAGTTCCTGTTCTCTTCCCTTGGTTCTCCACTTCCTCTTTTAACTCTGACTGTGTTTTCTTTATTGTTTCTATTTCTATTTTCATGTCTTGTATGGTTTTGTTTGTTTTGTACATTTCCTTCTCCAGCTTGCTTGTTTTTGTATGAAAAACTTTCATGGCTATTTCCTTTTCCTGTTCAAGCTCTGTCACCTTGGCTTGGAGCTCTTTAATGGTGTTGTTCCTTGTTTTGATTTGTAGAATTGTGGCTTCTTTGAATTCCTTCATAGATTTAAGTTCTTCTTGCAGGGACTCTATCACTTTCCATAATGCAGAATTGTCAATGTTTTCATGTGTTTCTGTTGGTGTGTGGTCATCCGAATTGTATGAGCTAGGATGATTCTGCTTTGTTGGAGTCATAATTCCTTGATTTCTATTTTTTTTTTGACCTTTCGCCATTGGATGCATTTAGCTGTCTGTTTTCTGTGCTTGGAACCACAGTGGATGATTTGGTGCAGGGGACGAGTTACTTGGCTATCTGTCGTTGTTTACAGGGGGATTTCAAGGTCACTGTGGTTTTAATCGCCTGAGGCACTGTGAGCTGGTGCAGCCTATTCCCAGGTTGTGAGTAATGGACCAGGATTGTTTCACTGCTCCCAATTCAGACTTCCCTATGTTGCACTCTGAGTTTTCAGCCTGTAATGGTTCTGATGGTATGGGCCTGTTTGCCCAGGCACAGATTCTGTGGGCTTTGTTTGTCGTCACAGAGGCTGACAGGGTCTGGCTCCACACCTAATATGTCTGGATTTTCCAGGATACAGCTATGGTCCCGATTTCTGGTTTCTCTCTAGGCTTCTCGCCACAGGGCTGGACTCTGTGCCTGATTCCCTTCCTGTCTGCGCCGCCACGGGTCCCGTGGGTACCCCAAGCCCCGGATCCTCCGGCTGCCTGAGTGGACCTCTCGTCCCAGCAGCTCAGCCGTGGGTGCATGGATCCCTGGCCCTGCCCACGCCTGTCTCTCTCCCCAGATGACCTGCCGTGGGTTCGCGGGGATTTGGCCCTGCCAGCTGTACTCCCTCCCCAGCTGCGCTACTGTGAGTGTGCGGGATTCGGCCCCTCCCGCCCGCCTTTGTGTTCCCAGCTTCCCGTGCTCTCTCAGAACCTCCCGCCCTCCGCTTCACTAGCGGCTGCGGACCACCCGCTGAGCCCCCTGTTTGTTCCGCTTCACTAGCGGCTGCGGACCACCCGCTGAGCCCCCTGTTTGTTCCTTGCTAAGCCTTCCACTATCTCGCAAAGTTTTTTAAGTGGTATAAGTTCAACCTGATGTGTGGGGAGCCCAATAGGACAGCGATCTATGGCCAAGTGGACCCTGATTCTGCCTGCTGTAAGTTGGGATCGATCTTACCAGGCACCTCTCCCGAATCCCGGGTTTAGTGGCTTCCGTGTCTGTGAGAGATGGGGAGAGCCTTGCCCTGGGACTTTTAACAGTCCCTTGGGAGCTGTGAGTGTTCCTGGGGGGGGGGGTCTAGCCCCTCCAGTTTTTGCACAGTGCCCAATAACTCTGTGTTTTTTTTTAAATACTTTATTTTTTTTTCTTCAAGTTACATCTCAGTAACAAACCCCTCCCTATTCCCCCTTGCTATCCCGCCCTTCCACCCTCTTCCCCCCAGAAGTTTCCCCTTTCAGTCCAACAGATGGTTCCTTCTCTTATAACAGTAAGTATTATACAAAACAATAGATATAAATATGCTACATTTATGAGAGTAAATTGGCCCAGTTTACCTTCCCAATATCCAGTTTATACATATTTGGCCCCTGACTTTAAAATTCTACTATCTAATCAACTCCATGAGTTTAAAGGTCTATATGTGACTCAACATTCATACTA
>CAJQZJ010024907.1:0-13930 GCA_907164525.1 Lophiomys imhausi | reverse complement strand
GGCACCTCCTCTCATCTTGTGTGGTGTCTAATGAGGCACAGCTACAATGGTTTCTGGCTCTACTCCATAATCAACCCCAAGCTGTGCAAAAGTCCTAGGAGTGGAAGGGGCATGGCCTCCTGCGATCTGGCAGGTGGGAAGGCAAGGTCAGGTCCTACAAGTGGTGTGTGGAGGGCTAGGGATGTGGCTCAGTTGTTGAAGTGCTTGACTGGCGTGCATAAAGCCCCGTGTTCAGTCCCCAGTGCTATATAAAGCCAGGAGTGGTGGCACACACCTGTAGTCCCAGCACTCGGGAGTTGTGGAAGATCTAAAGATCGGATGTTCAAGGTCATCCTCTGCTACACATGAAGTTTAAAGGCAGGCTGGAATACTAAGACCCTGCCTCAAAAAAAAATTAAAAATTTAAAAAAAAAGAAAGAAAAAGAGAAAGAAATGTGGAACATGGGGGACGGAGTGCTTAGTGTTGCAGTGAAACTCCATGAAGATGGGGGCTGTGAGAGGCCAAGATGTTCACTGCTGAATTGATTCCCACTATTGATGCTCCCTGGACAACTTTCGAAAGGTTGAGCTGAGGGAGAGGATGAAGGTCTCCCAGAGAAAGCTTTGGTATGGCTTAGGCACTCAGAATACCAATGAGATGCCCACTCATTTGGTCATTCACACCCTGGAGAGCTAGCGGGAGGTTAGGACATGTGCCCAAGCATGCAAGGACCCATGTCTGTGAGGTCTTGGGGGCCCGTGGTAAGCAATGAGCCATAGTTCTTGAATGCAGCATCCCAGCCCTGGGTAAGTTACAGGCAGACATGAACCTCACAGGGTAGCCTAGCTTCCCATGGGGACAGTTTCTGCTGAGATCTGGTCATTCTCTAAATAGAGATCATTTCCCTACTCAACTGCCAATGAGTGCCCTGGACTAGAATTGTCCAAGTAGAGCTGAGAAGTCCCCTCTTGAGGAAGGTGGCCTCTGAGCCACTCCTGCCCAGCATACCTTTCCTTACATTGCTGTAGAGATCTTATTCATGGTGTGAATGTTGAGAAGGGGCTGTGTCCCCCTAGGAGCATGGGGAGGCTTACCATGAAAGACACAGGAATAGTTGTTGGGGGTGGTGTGTGGTGAGGATCCAGGAAGGAAGAGGGAAGGGAGTCTACTTGGACAAGCACTGACTCCAACCAAAGGGAAAAATCAAAGTCCCCACAGGCGGGAGACAGGGAGAGGCAGGCTAATTCAGTGCTGTGAGGTAGGGCAGAGCAGGGATCAGGATGATGGCTCAGGATGAAGCCAATGCCAACACTGCCATGGCCATCAAAGCACAAGTGCACAGGTTAGAAAGGAACAGTCTGACAGGGGAGGCAGCGTTTGTGCCTTAGATAAATGTCCAGTCTGATGGGGAGGTCCATTCCCTTCCTAGGAGCCCACTGTGAAAAGGAGGCATAGACCTTGCCTCGGGGAGCCCTCAGGTCTGAAGAGGGAGGCAGTGCCTGCCCTGAGAGAGGCATCCTTTGCTTGGGAGGAAGGTGAGGCAAGGGGTCCTGATGGGAGATATGCTGGGAGACCAGACAGAATGTGGAGGCTCAGAGTAGCCTCAATGGCATCGCTGAGATGGACTGAGATGCCGGTATACTGTTTTGTTGCCTTTAACCTCCCAGTGTTGGCTTAATTCATCCCCCATTGTCGTACTTGTGTGTGTAGCTCTGTCCCTGATGAATTATTAAAAGTGCTTGCTTGACCCAGAAGGAGGCCAAGGCTGCTGCTCCTGGCGGAGAGTGGACCCCTCCAGGTGTGCCTTTCCCCAACCACTCCAGCACCACACTCTTACTTCCTGGTAGGTAGGTCTTGTCTGTCTCACCACTGCTTACCCTGGCACCCCAACCACAGGAGTCCCCAAGGTGACCAAGACTCAGAAGGCGAGTCTTGGTCAATTGAGTAAGACTTGATAAGATTGATAAATTATACTTGATAAATATTGCTGGTGGCATTTTCTTTCCCAGGAGAGGTACCGTCTTTAGTAGCCCTACTTTGGGGTCCATTCCTCCCTCTTGATCAAAGAACGATTGCTTTGGCATCATAAATGGATCTAAGCACAGTCATGACAACAATTTCCTACGCGACATTGGGCAAGCCCATTTTCTTCTGTCACTCTGGACATGGAGTGGGTTCAACTTAATTGCCTCCTAGGTCCCTACACACCCCACTCTCTGACTAACTGCAGTGCCCATTGGCGCCTGGGTGGTACTCACTGTAATCCTAGCACTTGGGAGGTAGAAGCAGGAGGATCTAGGGCTCAAGGTTATCCTTGGCTAACCAGTTTGAGACCAGCCTGAGCTGCGAGAAAACCTATCTTTAAAAGAGGGTGGGTGGGCATGGTGGTGCATAACTTCAATCCAAGCACCAAGAAGGCAGAAGCAGGTAGATCTCTGTGAGTTCAAGGCCAACCTCCTCTACATAATGAGTTCCTGTCTAGTTGGAGCTACATGGTAAGACTCTGTCTGAAAAAGAAGAAAAGAAAGGAGAAGAAAGAGGAGGAAGAGACAGCATCACCACCATTGTCTTAGAAGGGCGTGGCGGCCCATGCTCATAATCCCTGAGGCTCTGTCATTTGGCAATGAGTGGATTCAGTAATGAATCTACCTCCTGAAGCCTTAGTCTCCTGCAAAATGGGCACAAGAAAAAGGAGTCGTGAGTACAAAGGCCGAATCTGCTTCCTGAGACCCCCCAGTGCAAGCATCCAATGAGATAAAGCCAGCCAAGCATTTGGCTCACGGTCCATACTTGATAAATATTGCTGGTGGCATTTTCTTTCCCAGGAGTGGTACTGTCTTCAGTAGCCCTTCTTTGGGCTCCATTCCTCCCTCTTCATGTGAATACTCTAGCACAGCTGTCTAATTCAATATGCTTGGCTCCCACATGGCCTTCTATCCCTTTTCTGCAAGTGTCCCCTTCCCGTGTCCCCCTTCCCGCTGACGAGTCTACACAACTCCCTCCCTGTCTATACACTTTGCCACCACTCAGAGGGCCCACCCTACCCAGCCCCGCTCTACGGCAATTATGTAGAGCAAACAAGAGCAGCTGATGAGAAAGGAGTTGCTATTAGCTTAACCTTTCGGGACTGGAGCTGCTGGGAAGAGACAGGGAGGTGCACAGGGAGGGGGCTCCAGCAGCAGGTGGACTGGGGAGGGAGGCAAGCAAAGCAGGGGAAAGGAACGGGCTCCAAGGGACTAATGGGTGATGCAACCCCAGGGAAAACAATAAGGGGACAAAGGGTGAACCGAAAGCCTAAAAGTGGAATAAGGAGATTGGAAAGTAGTACAGAAGAGGCAGGAGGCCGACAGAAGGTTGGGAAAGGCCCACAGAATCATACATCCCGGCACCTGGGGCTTCTTGCACATATCCTGGAAATGAGAATACAAGTGAGCCGTGGGTGGGTGGGAGCAAGCAGAAAGCCCAACGGCCCCTCACACCCACCCCCACACACCAATTAGCTTCTGACCTGCCCACAGGACTTGCCCATCCTACCTCAGAAGAGGGATCCACCTCCAACAGGGGACAGAGGAGAAGGATAGCATAATAAAAATCTATAAGCACTTCCATTGTGACACTATGCCGAATTACTGAGTAAGGGTTGTCAGAGCTGTATGAGATCTCAGACACCACCTGAACATGCTCTCCCATTTTATTTTATTTTATTTTATTATGGTTTTTCAAGACAGGGTTTCTCCGTGTAGCCTTAGGTATCCTAGAACTAGCTCTGTAGACCAGGCTGGCCTCGAACTCACAGAGAATTGCTTGCCTCTGCCTTTGCTGGGAATGAAGGCATGCGTGTGCCACCAACGCCCAGGTCTCTCCCATTTTATAAATGAAGAAACTGAGGTCAGAAGAGGACCTCAAATTCTCCAACTCCTAGTGAATTTTGGTAGAGCCTGTGTAGGCAGTCAGGCTCCTCAGTTCCTCCCCCATTACCTCCCCTCCCTCCTTCCCTCCCTCCCTCCATGTACCTACTCACCCATGCACTGTCACTCTAGAGACACAAGGTTTCATTCAGCCAGAGCTGGGTGGTCAAGGCAGAGGGTCCCAGACTGCAGCAGCAAAAACTGATCCAGTGTCTGGTGAGAATGACTAAGGAAACAAAATGGGATAGAAAGTCCCTCAGAGAGAGAGACACAGGGTGTCTACTGGCCATTACTCCCGATTACCTCTCCTCAGTAAATTCACTATCAAAGTGTACCAACAGGTATAGGGACCAAAAATCTGTGTGAATCAGGAAGGGCATCAGGAAGAGCTGATGTCAATCTGGGCTTTCTAGGGTGATGTAAGGAAAGTGTGGTTGTTAGGACTTTCTCAGTGAGGCCGAGCAAAGGTGCTGGAAAACACTGAGAGCTCAGAAAGGCCCCAGCTGCTCCTCTTCTCCTCTGTCCCCTGTTGGAGGTGGATCCCTCTTCTGAGGTAGGATGGGCAAGTCCTGTGGGCAGGTCAGAAGCTAATTGGTGTGTGGGGGTGGGTGTGAGGGGCCATTGGGCTTTCTGCTTGCTCCCACCCACCCACGGCTCACTTGTATTCTCATTTCCAGTTCAGGTGGGCCAGTCAGGGTAGGGCAGGTACCAAGTCTGAGATCTTTGGAAGGCCTGGGTGGTAGCCCTTCCACCTGATCTGGGCTTGGCCGAGCACGGCATCTCACTGTGACCCTTCATCCCCCTCTCAGGGTGCTGAGGGAGGCAGTGGGGGATGGGGAGACAGAAGAGAGACCTGACTCACACTTAGCCCACATCCTCCTCGAGACAAGCAAGGAATATTTTTAGGAGCTCATTAAACAGGGAAGAAAGAAAGGAAAGGGAAGGAAGGAAGACGGGATTATGCATTATTTTTCATCCGAGTGACAGCTCAGAGCATTTCCACTGGAACTGTCATGCAAAAGAAATGGCATGCCTAATATTATCATGGAAGGGGTGCGCACCAGCCAGCGAGTGTGGGAGGGGGTTACACCACCAGTGAGCCACGCTGTGTGGTGGTGCGTCCAAGGTGAGCCTGTGTATGGGACACCAGGCCAGTGCTCCCAAGTGTGGGGAGGAGTAGAAACAGCTGTATGTGGGCATTGGCTGCCTGGGATTTTGACGTAGGAACAACTCTGTAAAACTATGTGTAATGGGGCATGCAGTCTGTGTACGACTGTGTAATTGGGTGTGTGTAACTGGAGTACGCGAGGGATCGCTGGAATGCTTGTACCTCTGGAGCTGGGAGTTAATGAGGAGGCCATAATTGCAGGTGAGGGAGCAGCCAGAAGTAGAATTGGTTCTGGGGCAACCCCCAGAAGACAGTGGGGAAATGGAGAGAGTGAAAGGGGCCCCTGAGCCCATCTATCTTTGTCTTGGAAGGAAAGAGAGCTATGGGCAGAGGGAGGGTCCCAGCTCACACCCATCTTTGTCTATGGGGAGGACACTGCCCCCCCCCAATTGTGAGTTCAAAGTTCTTTTTTTTTTATTTTATTTACTTTTATTTATGTGCATTGGTGTTTTGACTGCATGTATGTCTGTGTGAGGGTGTCAGATCCTCTGGAACAGGAATTACAGAGAGTTGTAAGCTGTCATGTGGGACTTGAACCCAAGTCCTCTGGAAGAGCAGCCAGTACTCTTAACTACTGAGCCATCTCTCCAGCCCCAAGTTCAAAGTTCTTGAATGGAGCTCAAACTACTTTTTTGTTTTGTTTGTTTGTTTGTTTTTGAGACAGAGTTTCTCTGGATAATAGCCCTGACTGTTCTGGACTCGATTTGTAGATCAGGCTGGCCTTGAACTCAGAGATACGACTGCCTCAGCCTCCCGAGTCCTGGGATTAAAAGCATGCCGGCTATGAGCTCAAACTACTTGTAGGCACTTCCTCATTGGTGACCTCATTGGCTTTCTGGAGCCCTCTAGAGAGGCTGGCACTGTTAATTCTCATTTTCTGGGTAAAGTGGGCCTGAGGTATCTGACACTCAGGCTGACAATAATTTCCCTGACACCATGGAATCCAGGCTATCAAAATGAAGATATGAACCTCCGTGTGACGTCTTGAAAGGGATAGAGCTGAGCAGGGGTAGTGACAGAGGGAGACTGGACATTGGGGAAGCTTGTTCGGAGTTATGTGAGGCTCTGCCCAGATGATGAGAGCCTAGAGCACTCTGGGAAAGAAGGAACCCAGAGAGATGCGGGGAGACAGAGCTGTAAGGCAGGGCTGGCGAGGAGATTCGCTGCTGTCAAGCGGCTGAGCTGTGGCGCGGGCCCGGCCGACTCGGTAACTAAAGCCAACCTCGTAAGTGGCTAATTGATTTCTGTTCCCTGATTAAATGTGCAGCGCTTTACACCGCAGCAGAAGGAGGTCAGCGCTCCCCCCCCCCCCCACACACACACACACTTCTCCAGCGCGCCTCGTGCGGAGAGACAAAGAAATTGATTTTCCAATCGATGCTCTGAGCAATGATTAAATGTTCTCTGCACAGCGGGCCTAATGAGTCCCAGAGGGGCGTGCCGGCCCTTTAATTAGAGACTCCCAGGGGGCTTGGGATAGGGGCTGCCCTAGAGTGAGGGGGTCTAGCCAGAGAGGACACCTCATCTCCAGGGATTCGGTGGGCTTGGCCTCTGGGGAAGCATACTGGCCTGAGAAATGATAAGGGGTCCCTGGTAGGGATCACAGGAGAGTCTCCATGGAGGGATCCTCCAACAGGGAGACCCCATGGAGGGACTTATGGGTCCCGGAGCTGAGTGAGCCTTCCAGGAAAGACCTGGGCTAGGAGAGTTGGAGACTGAACCCCACCTCCCCACACCCCACACAGAATACACAGACCCATCCGCGTGGGTTTGATCCAGGGCCTCCACCCAGTAGACTGGGTGCTGAGGCCCGAGCCACGACCTCCAAATAGGCAGCAGTTCTCCCTCCGGTCAGTCCAGCTCCTACAGCAGCAGAGACTCACACAGGAAATGAATCCCCTCTAAGCGGCTGCTGCGTTTTCATTACCCAGCTGCCCCATTGGAGGAGCCGACTAAAGACTTTAGAAATTCAAATGAGGCTCTCAGGGGAGACCCGGGTTTAAACATTCCCCTGCGCAGGCGGCTTTATTGAAGGAATAAACTATATTTGCAAAGTAAGATATTGAGGCTGTCAGTTTCTCTTAGGGATATAATGAGATCCTGGGAGGGAGGGAGGCAGTAAGATGGAGCTCCCAAGGGTGGGAGCCCCAGGCTGGAGCTCTGAGGTGAGCTGGCTCCCAAAGGCCAGACCTGCCCCTACTATGGAACCCAGTCCCTCCTCCCCAAGTCCACTATCCCACCTCCCTATCTGAGCTGAGAGTTAGAGGCCTGGTGCCCAGGGAGAAAGAATAACATTGCTGTGGCCTGAAAAATCCCAAGACAGTGGGATTTCCAATACAACTCTACTGGGAAAACAGAAGTGGGGGGCAGGACTTGAGATTGGCATGTGGGTTGAAGCTAATTGTGTGATCTTGAGTAAGGTGCTTAACCTCTCCATGCCTCAGCAACATTTCTTTAACATATTAATTACTTCATAGTTGTTGGGAAGATTAAATGAATTATTATATGTAAAGTGTTTGGCATGTTACTTGCTTAGTTATTGAGTAACCCTCAATAAATCTCAGCTACTATTAAAGAACTTTACGGAGGGGGAGGCATGAACTCAGCTGGAATAGTGCTTACCTATCCAGTCCCGAGTCGAGGATAATCCCAGCACCATATAAAAGCAAACATGATGGACCATACCTGTAGTCCAGCCCTCAGAATATGCAAGTAGGAGAACTGTAAATTCAAGGTCATTCTTGACTATGTAGAGAGTCCAAGGCCAGCTCCGGTAGAAGATGCAGAAGACAGTATTGACTCAAGGATCTCTTTCCCTCCTCACTCTACTCCGACCACCAGAGAGCTACTACTCCACCCTCACTTCCTTCATCACTGTCAACAGCACCATCACCACTGGCACCACTGTGACTCATGCCCAGACACATATCCCTTACGTGGAAGGGATGGTGCAGGTGGACCAGAGGGCTGGGATGACAGGATGAATCCCGGAAGGCTCCCTGGTGGGGGTGGTGGGAACTATATGTAGCACCTTCCTTTGCAGGTGGGTCAAGGTAGAGCTACCTGGAGTTTTGAGCAAAAAGCTAAAATCCAAGACCGGAAGAGAACCGGGAGAACAAGATCACTAGATCTTCAAACTTACTATCTGAAAGCTCAGAGACAGGGAAGAGGGGCACCAGCCCTTGCCTTCCTGCCTCTGTGTCTCTCTGAGCTGCTATAGTATGGTGTTTAGGCCAAGGGAGGCCCACAGTCAGATCTGGGAGAGGAGTTATCAATTTAATGGGTCAGGCAGCAACTGGGCTGTCTGTCACTCTCACTCTGGGGCTAGAGGGGAGATTGGACTTGACAGCGTACAGGGTCAGGAGAACCGCAGATACAGAGCCTGCCGAGGAGCCAGGGAGGTCTGAGTCGGCAGGACTATGAGGATCCAGGGGCTAGTGGCCTTTCCGTGCTTCTTGGTAGGACCCAGCCGGTGCTGACGGGAAGGCTGCTGAGATGGAGAAGGGCAGACTAAATGGCCAGTCCCTGATAATAAAAGTGGTACTCACTAAAGCACCCTGACGGCCATTTCCTGTCTTGTTGGTAGGAAGGTGGGTGGCAGGCAGGTTGGGATGGCACAAGGAAGGTAGGAGCTAGGGATGCAGCTTAGGGACAGATGCCTGCCAAGCACCCTGCAAAGGCCCAGCATGGCCAATATAAAAACAAAACAAAAAATCAAGAACAATGGATTAGGAGTCAAAGAATTTCTTTGATGCTTTCTCATGCCTCTAGCAGGTCACCTGTCAGCTCTGGGGTCAGCGTTTTGTTTATTCAGAGTCTCATTGAGTAGCCCAGGCTTGCCTGGAACTCATGATTTTCCCCTCTGTGTGCTGGGAGTTGCAGCGTTCAGCTCCTCTCTGTACTCATCTCCAAAAGGAGATGGTGCTCCCAGGGCAACACTGTGCAAATGAAGCAAATCCCACAGGGCCCAGCACACAGTAGGCCCTCGGGGCTTAGCTGAAACTGAGCTTTCTTCCAGCTCTCAAGTCTGAGTATAAGCGTTCTGAAATGAACATCTACCACACTTGTCACCACCTCCCCCTTCTATGACCAGCATCTCCTTCCATGATTAGCCTCACCAACGCCACCATGACTCCTCCTGGTGCCACCAGCATCATTCCTGTCACCACCTCCCCATAAGGGTCACACACACACAGTGTACTTTTGTACTTGAGTCAGGGTGAGGAAACAGTGAGAGTCACCGTCCCCACCCCCACCCCCAAAACAACAGACTCTGAGAACAGCTTGAAGCACAGGTATGCCTATGCCGTACAATGGAATTCTGGGTCTCCCTACAGCTCTGGCTCCCCAAGCTTTGGCATCCAATTGCTGGCCATTGAAGATGCACACAGTTGGTAAAGATGCAAGTATTAGTCGAAGCCCTACTGTGTGGCAGTCACTAACTCTAGTGTTTTACACGTGTAGTGTTGACACTACGGTAGCGTGTGATGGATTCTAATTATTGAATTCCAAGGAGAAAGAAGCAGCCACTCGGAAACAGGGAGGATTTGTCTGCCGTCACCTGATCAATGACTGTCCAAGGTGAGATTCATATCATTCCCTTTGTTACTTTGTCATTATTATTGTCTCATTTCTTTTTTTTTTTTTTTGGTTTTTCGAGACAGGGTTTCTCTGTGTAGCCCTGGCTGTCCTGGACTCATTGTAGACCAGGCTGGCCTCGAACTCGCAAAGATCCGCCTGCCTCTGCCTCCCAAGTGCTGGGATTAAAGGCGTGCGCCACCACTGCCCGGCTATTGTCTCATTTCTTGTGTGGGGTGTTTTCGCTGTATGTACCACTTGCACGCCTGCTGCCTGGAGAAGCCAGCAGAGGGCATTGGATCTCCTGGAATTGGAATTACAGATGATTGTGAGCTGCCATGTGGATGCTGGGAATCAAACCTGGGTCCTCTAGAAGAGTAGCCAGTGCTCCCAATCTCTTAGCTTACTCTTCAGCCCCGACAGCACACTCTTGCTCCCATTCCTAGATGGCTTGCTCAGGAGATCCAACCTGCAGGGGTATGGTGGAGAGGTGTTCATCCTGGGATGTTGATGGTTTCTGGACCACCTCATCTTGTGGCTTATTTATTTATTTTGGGTGTGTGTTTTGAGTCCCCCTTAAGGTCTCATAAAGCCCAGACACGTTTAAGCATGATATATAGCTAAGGATGACCTTGAACACCAAATACTACTGCTTCCATCTCCCAAGTGCAGGGAGTCCAGACATTCATTACTACACCAGCATACACAACTCCTTCTCCCGCTGCTTCCCCTTCTTTTAAATTAAAATTTTATTTACATTTATTTACTGTGTGTGTGTGCGAACTCAAATACATGCATGCCACAGCACATGTGTGGAAGTCAGAGGACAACTTGTAGGAATTGGAGGTTGGTTCTCTCCTCCCACCATGTGGGTCCCAAGACCAAACTGGGGTCACCAGAGGTGGCAGCAGACACCTTGACCCACTGAATCATCTGACTGACCCCCGTCCTTAAAAAAACAAACAGAAACAAAAGTAACTGAGCAACATCAAAAACAAAAACAAAAAACAACCCCTCAAAACAGGGTTTTGTTATATAGCCCAAGATGGCCTTGAATTCTTTTTCTCCCTGCCTCTTCCTTTCTGTTTGTATCACAGACAGGCAACACCCCATCTGGCTTCTGGATAGTTTTCAGGCCTTCAGCTAGAAGAAGAAGATGTCTAGGTCTCCAAGCTAAGCCCAATGACATTGCCTTTAAACCCCAGGGGAGTCACTCTACTACAAACATGTGCGGTTTGCTCATGTTTAATTTTTAACACCAAACAAGCAGGAACCTTGCTGGGCTTTCTCCATGGCTACCAAGACACAGCACAGGGCTTGGGACCATGATGAGTTACGGTGACTGAGTGAATACGTGAATGAACCCATGAAAGCATGAATCAATCAGGACGTCAGGACCTGAGGAGAGCTTAGCTGATGACTGGAGAACAGGAAAACAGCAGTGAGCACCATTTCCCCTGCATTTCCTTCTTCTCCCCGCTACCCGGCCTTCCCCCCACTTTCTGATTTTTATAGAAATGGTTCTCCTCAGATTGCAGAGCACAAACTGACTGATTGATGCCCCAGAACTAATACCCTCAGACAGACCCAAGGCAAGAGGATGATTATTTAACACAGCACCCAGGGGCATGGGGTATGGGAACATCATTCTTGAGCAGTGTAAAGCAGATGAAATAAAAAGCGTAGGCCAAAAACATGCCAGGCTCCTCCTTACGGTGGCTTCCTCTCCCTTCCCACCCAGTCCCCGTCTGTGCTCCCTTTCCTCTGCATCTCTAGGGTCCTGGAGCCCTGGGAGCACATAGCTGCTCCATGTTCCCCAAGCCCCACTTGGGAGTCCAGGTCCCTGGGCAAGGTCTGATTAACACTGTCCATCTTTTGGGGATTGGGACTCACTTGCTTTATTACCCTGATGTGACCCCTCAAGGTAAGGGTCTCTGGTCTCATCTGGGACCTTTTGAGGGATGACATCCGCAGTGACGGGTGAGCTGGCAGCCAAGCTGGAGTGGTACAGCCAGATGCCCTGGGCACTGTCTTCCCTGCTTGTCACCACTCCCGGCTGCCCAAGCAGCAAAGCAAAACCACACTGACAAGATCCAGAGGGGAGAGGCTCCAGCTGGGGCTATGATGGTCTTACAGGCCACTGGAGCAGCAATGTGACAGCTTCTCACCGGAGGGTGGGGGGTGGGGGGTGGGGTGGGGTGGGGAGGCTCGGTCCCTTGTTCCTGCCCCCTCTGCCTCAACCCTTGTCAGTCTCCATTTCTTTGACTTGCTTTTGCCCCTTTCTTTGGTTTGCTTTTGCTCTTTTCTTTCATTCCAGACTGACCTCAACTCCAAATATCCCTCGGTCCAGGGCTCCTCTCTCCATTTCTTTTTTTCCTTTCTTATTGACTATACACCATACACACACATCACACTACACACATACACACCCCTCCAGGGACCTTTATCAAAATCACAGGGAGTGACTGGGACTTGAGCACCCCACCCCTGTAGGTGATTGTGAGTTGGTGTGTGTGCAAAGGTAAGCCTGAGAACATCGGGGCAGATGTGGGAGTTCCAGTGTATGAGCACACACAAGTGTACAAGTGAAAGTCCTTGAGAGTTGAAGATATATGTGAGTTGGGGGTGAGTGTGCCCTTCGAGTAGGCTGGGGGAGAAGAAAGGATGGGGATGACCTCTGAGTGTGGAAACCTAGCTGGGGACAGATGGACAAATGCATTCTTCCAGCTGGTATCTCTGGATGCAGAAGGAGCCACCTTCATACCCTATTGACCACCCACTTTGTCATCCTGGATTCTCTCAAATCAGGCCAGAGAGTAAGGAAGCTGCCTGCTCCCTGGGCCTGTCAGCCACTGATCTGTTCGTGTTCCTATAAATATTTACAAATCCCAGCTGCTGAGGAGCAAGACATCCCCCGCCAGCTGGGGCTCCCAGGCTGGAAGCTGGTGGGAGGGATCTGGCAAGTGAGGACCATGGGAGGGAGGGTACGACTGCTGTGGAGAGACAGGTGTTCAGGACTCCTGAGTTCAGCTTCTAAGTTTGCAAAGCTTAGTCGGAGTGCCCCTGTAGGTCTAGAAACATCAGCCATGGCTTTGAATCAGGAAGCCTGCCCCTCTCCTGTCTTATAGGGGGTCCTCCCCTTTACAGACATCCTCCTGCACCTACCTACTCACTTAGGATTCAAAAAAGGGTCTTCCTACATCGTAATTGACACAAAACTCCCCCCGCCCAGTCCCTGAAGGATACTGCCCAGGAGTGTTTTGGATTGGAGGAGGCCAGTGGGCATGCAATTCAAAGTTCCTCTCTATAGGCTAAAGCATTTTCAGCTGGATTTTACCCTCTGCCTCAGCCAGCGCTAGCACTTCTATTGTTGGGCTGGGAATAAACGAACACCTGAAGGAGGAGGACCTACGTGCCCAAGACCACCCACACCATGGTGGGGGCTCAGGCATCATGGTGAACTGGAGGAGGGGAGTACCTTTTCCCAGACAGAGACTGGAAACTACTCCTGTATGTCTGTGCCTAGCATGGTGTGTGCTAGCATAATGTCAGACACACCACAGGCCCTGGGGCATCACAGGAACTGCCTGACTGCTTTGAATATACTATGTAGCTGAGGTTGGTCTCTAACTTATGATCCTCTGGCCTCTACCTTCCAAGTGCTTCACTTACAGACCTGCTGCCATGCCTGGCACCCTTTTTTTTTTCTGCCTGACCTACAATTTGCTATGTAGACTAGGCTAGCCTCGGACTCCCAGAAACCTGCCTGCTTCTGCTGGGAACAAGGTTATAGCCACCATACCAAGCTTGTGTTTCAAGTGTTCCCAGAAGCATGTTATGGCAGACTCCAACTTCTAATGGCAGAAGGCATGTACCCAAGGTCTTATATCTCAAACCTCAAATGTTCCAGGCCATCCAGTTCAAACAGATCCAGTATGGACCCAATACAGACTGTCTATAAGTTCAGAGTCCTAACTGGTGAGCCCCTCTGATCCATAATGGGACTTCCTTTGACCTTGCCCAGATAATATCTGCACTGCTTAGGTGTTTTCAAGGAGTAAAGTCCCTGTGGTGGAAGGGAACATTTAAAAAGCAGCAAGGGGGAACCTGGTGACATGGAGGGGTCTTGGCTGCTCGTATGGGTCACTCGACTGGAACTCTACAAGCAGATGAGGGCTGTGCTTTGCCAGAGGGTACAGAGGGATCAGAGTATCCATCTTACTCTCTGGCACCCTGGTCTAATCATTCCACTTTTTTTTTTTTTTTTGGTTTTTCGAGACAGGGTTTCTCTGTGTA
>CAJQZJ010024889.1:0-19150 GCA_907164525.1 Lophiomys imhausi | reverse complement strand
TTGCTAAGAGACAAGCAATATTTGCTTATCTAAATATAAGAGATAGATAGGGCATCTTCAAAAACCTCAAGAGATCTGCAGAATATGGCATTCAAAGATGTTTTCTTAACTTAAGATTTTTTGATATCGAGACATGTCAGCTCCTGACAGCACCCCTTATATTACTCCAAGTAGAAGATGAGCATCGAAGAATCTCCAGTGGGAGATGATTAAATTGGTGGTAAGCCATTCTCTTGGCAAGAAAAACCCCTTGCTTCAACTGTAGACAGACTTCTGTCCAAAAAGGACAAAACTTGGAAGCAGGTAAGTCAACAGCCTAGCTCTGCCAAGACAGGGTAGGTAAGTCCTTCATAATTCCTGCTCTACAACCAATGTCTGTCAGAGAAATGGGGCCAAATGGCTGAAGATTGATGCTGTAATGTATGGAGAGAAAATGGCAACTGTCCAGGCAGCCACTGGTATGTCATTTTTTAGTTTTGGAAGCTGCAGGCCCTGCACTTCCTATATAATCAGATATATTTATCCCTCTCAGGTCTCTGAGGTGGTTGAAGAATAGATAGCTAGAGTCTCATAGTTAAATTTTGAGTTGTTTAGGAATCAAGAGGGTGTTCTGGATCTAAGAAGATATTTTTAAAATTATGAGGCAAATTAATATGAAAGCTGAGTTAGATATAGAACTTTAAACTTATGGAGATGGTTAGATAGTAGAATGTTAAAGTCAGGTTCCAAATACATATGGACTGGACATTGGGAATGTATGCTAAGCCATATAACTCTTATAATCGTGGCCTATTTATTTCTGTTGTTTTGTATTGTATTTATAGTTATAAGAAAAAGAACCATTATTTGGACTGAAAGGGAGAGCTGTTGGGGGGAAAAATAAATACCTTAAACTAAAAAAAAAAAAAAAAAAGAAGGGAAGAGGATGGTGGGGCTGAGGGGGAGGAGGGTGGAAGGGTGGGACTGGAGGAGGGAGTAGGGAGGGGATTGTGATTGAGATGTAACTTGAAGAAATAAAAAATAAATTATTAAAAAAAAGAGTATTTAGGATGGTTTGGAAGTGGATAGGTTAATTATAGGCTGACTACATAGGACACCTAGAATAATCTAGGTCATTAAGATTAAATCAAGAGAAACTAACCACACCTGGTGCCATAGGGAAGACTCCCAGAGGCCCCAGGTTCCACTAAGATGAGCAAGTCAGTGGTGGAGAGATGGAATAGCTGAGAAGCAGAATAGTGTGTGCACAATGAAAAGAGGTAGAACTGGAGATTCAATGATAATGAGGAACAGCCTGATAGAAGTAGCCTGCAATGACACCTGAGGCCATGGTGAGGTCCTGGCCTATGCTCCCTCTGAGGGCCATGTTTGGGTCTGTAGCCCTGCAGCAGAAGGGATTTATATCAATGTCTGTGGCCCATTTGCCATCAAAGGCCATACAGACATCAATGGTCTGGGCTCCTACCATCTGGGACCATGTTGATGTTTGAGGACTGTGCAGAACTGGCCCTGTTCCTCATCTGCTCCTGCACTATGAAGACCTGCTCCTACCCCTATCCTGGGTAATGCTGGAGAGCTGATTCACATGGCATGAACATGGGAAAGCTATCAGGCAGACCAATTTAGCTACCACCTAGGACCTGATCTAGGGCTTTAAGTTGGCACAACCTAACATCTACTCCACCTATGAATTGCTAGAATATGTGAAGGGGCTCGTCCTCCAGAACCAAAGCTGCATGATCATCAATCTCCAAGACACAGGGCAACAACAGGATATCTGAGAGGAGTCCCAGTGAGGGTCCAGTATTGATGGTGTAGCAGAAGTCTGAGGCCTTGAACCAGACCTCACTGCAATGAACATTTGCAAGAAAAGCTGTCTGGGCAAGGGTATACTATGTGACACACCATTATACACTGGAATTTCCACATTGAGATTTTTTTTCTTTTCTTTTGCGGGGAGGTTGCAAGGGTGGAGGGTGGAAATGTGTGGATGGGGAAACAAGTGAGATCAGGGTGCATGATGTGAAATTCACAAAGAATTAATAAGAAGTTTTTTTTTTAATTAAATCAAATGGAATAGAAATTTAAATTTGTAGAAAAATGGAATTATTAATTACAGGTCTCTAGAAGAGAATCAAATATATCAAGAGGTAGAATCAATGCAGATTAGATGCTGCAGTTTAAAAGAAGGGCATCTCAAGGATGACACAAGTTTTTGTCTTGAGTGACTGAATGGTTCATTGAGTTAGGTACATCATTTACTTTTGGGTAGCTATGACCAAAATACCAAAGAAAACTTATTGGAGAAATGACCTATTTTTGCTCACAATTTTAGAGAATTCTGTCTGTGGTTACTTGACTCCATGTACTTAAATACATTGTGTCAGTAGCTGAAGAAGCTGCTCACATCATGGCAGACAAGAAAAGGAGAGGAAGAATAGATTGGAGATTAACTGCAACCTTTACAGGTTGGGCATATTTCCTAAAGTTCTCAGCATATTAACTCTTATAGAGGACTTCATATATACAAACCATCTAGTGCTCTTGACATAGTAAACAAGCAGAATAATGCATCTGTGGTGGTTTGAATGTAAAGTGTCCTATATGTTCAGGTATTTGAATATTTGGTCCCCAGTTGGTGGTAGTATTTGAGGAGGTAATGAAGGTGGACTCTTATTGGAAGATGTGTACCATGCAGGAAAGGCTTTGAGAGTTTACAGCACTTCCAATTGCACTCTCTGCTTTGTGTTTGAGGTTGAAGAGGTCATCTCTCAGTTTCCTGGTCTGGCTGACTGTTGTCATGCCTCCTTTGCATTATAGACTCTCACTTTGGAATCATAAGCTAAGATAAAATCTTTTTTCCACAACTTGCTTTTGTTCATGGTGCTTATTCCAGTCACCAAAAGTAACTAATACAATAGCCAAACCATAATAATATATCTCTGATAACTAAAGATAATTTATTCATTTTTATTTAAAAAATGTCTTTCTGGAGTAACAATAAAGTCATCTTAGTTCTTAAAGTTCATATTAATATAAAAATTCTCACATCTATTGAGATCAAGATATTACTATTTTATCTTTGTACAAAACTATGTCTAGACTGTCTTTTAATATTGCTGAGAACACTGATATTATGATAATAATACATAAAATGATACTAAACATCTATACCACAGAAACCACATTCATTGTGTGTTCACTTATTTCAGCCCAGTTCTAAGTTAGGTAAGGAGAAAATGATGAATGGAAAACATAAGAAGGAAAGACATGTGGTAGAAGGTGCAGTTTACTGATGATATTTTATCATGTCTGACATAGCTATGCATATTTTACACTTTTATGAGCTTACTGTGATAACAGTGGCAGGGAGATGCAGGCTACAGGCTTTGCTAAGTAATGATATAATTTCAGGTTTTACTTGATAATTCTATTAAGATTTCCCCCCCCCCAGCGTTGGTATTCTCTCAATCCAATACAGAGAGTTGAGGCCCAGACAATGTCAAAAAGAATCACTATAACCTCCATTCTCCCCATATAGATGTTCTCTCTAGTTGTACCAAGATTGGATGAAATACTCAGTAGCCTGGCACTTTTCAACAGCCATTTACCTGATGTACAAATACTGAGGTCCTACCTAGTAACAATGATGACCAACATAGTAGTGGTTGAATTTGGACTTCTGAACTTAATTGTATAAACCTGGTGCCTATATTTGTACAAAATAACTATAGAATAGGAATCATGCTTTTCATCTAGGTAATATTTGGCTTATTTCTACTGCTCTCTAAATCAAGTGGATCAAAAGGGATAACTTGAAAAGACTTACAAATGTTGTTGTTGCTGTATAGGTGCTGCTACTATTCTCAGACACTGGAATACTGTTTCTAATGGAATTTGTGTTATGGAGGAATGGCAAACACTTGTGGAATAACTAGGTTCTTATGGGCTAGAAATATGGACTATGAAGTGGTTTGTCAGATTACTTCAGCTTTTATCGATTGACATTTGAAAACAAAAATTAAAAATATAATATTTTCTTCTAAAATTTAGTTTTTTAGAAGCTGTTCCCAAAACTGAGTTTGTCAAGCAATCTTTGGAATAATTTCAGACATGAAAGTAGGATTTGCTAAATTATCATTTCAAGGCCCAAAGACCTAGGTATCAAATGTGCTTTCAGCCATCTGTTTAATTCACATTTTTTCTGATGCAGTGTTCAGTATTGGAGGGTGGGTCATACGGGTTGAATTATAAAACAGTCCAAAAGGATTTTTTGTAATTTAAGATTACATTCATCTTACACCCAGAAAAGCAAAAATTCATCTTTCTTCCATCTTTTTTTAGCCTACATCACAGATGGCTTTCATACAAATGGATGATCTTTTCTTGATTTACCTTAATTATTGCCTCTTCCTTTCGTTTTCTAGGATAGTTTGCAAAATATATTTCAGTGCAGAATTAAAGGCTCACCAATTAAAAAGCTGGGAATAAGATGGTTGTATGCCTATGAAGACATTATAATGATTTGGGTCTAGACCAGGTGGTAAGGTACTAGCCATAATAACAGAAGATTTTTGTTGTTGCAAATTTACATAGAAGTAGAAGGCTATCATAAGAAGCAATCATGCCTTAAGATATGCACAGCAGAAAGGAAAACAATAACAAAGAAAGCTAAAGTTACAGAAATGACCTCCAACTACTTCTCAACTTTAAAAGACCTAGAGTTCCAACATGGTAGAGTTTCTACCATGATGAGCATTAACTAAAAGCCATGAATAAATTATACACATGCACACACACACATACACACATTCATTGCTGAAACTCAAGTAGAGAAATAAGCTCCATTTGCACTTGAGTGTGGACAATTGTATCATCAGCCAAAGCAAAATCAACTTTCTACTTTGAAAGATCCTGTTTGATTCAAATCATGTTATTTGTGTTAGGTCTCAAACCTGGGACAAATAGCTGAGGTGCCCATTAACAAATCAAAGCAAATAATGGCTGCCAGGTTCTCTCAGCATCCCTCAGTATCTACCTGTTATAGGGCCCTCCTGGCTGGCATATCCTGCTCTACCTACTCTAAACTCCTGGTCTTCCCTTCCACTAGCTCCTCTGGCCCCTATGTAACTCAGCCATTTTGGCTAGGCCAGTTTCTTGGTCCAGGCTTTCCTTCTTGGTCTGTGGCTCCTCTCCGTTCTCCCCTACCCCTTCTTCTCATATGGCCCAACTTAGTCTGGTCATACTCACTCTGGACTCTCCAAGATGTCTCTACCTCTGGCTGTGCTCTCCTTTTTCGCTATAATACACTTTCTCCTTCACCAGGAACAGTCATGTTTTTCCTTTATATTTTGTCTTCTCATTCATCTGCTGCAGAAATCCCAAAAGTGGCATAAATAAGTTCCCTCTCAAGGAACTTGGTCACTATGAACCAAGATGATAATTTGACTCTTCTAGGATATGTATGGATCATTTGATTCTGCTAGTTTCTGCCATCCAGCAAATTTGACTGCAAATTCTAGAGTCTGCCTTCTCAGCTACTTCTCCCTTCCACATGCTATAACCATTCCTCTCCTGTCTATGCCATAAGTGTCGCTCCAACACCTAGAGCCTTCTATACCCTCCCAAGGCATCTGCCTAGGCACTTGTCTTGCATCTTTTGGCTCTGGAATGCTATACCAGTCTAGGTAATTTTTAGTAAAGACACTTAGCATCCATCTTTTCCCATTTGCTCATTTTTCTTTACTGGATAAATGTCACCTTGAGCTGCCAGCTTTGTCTACTGTTACTGCAAAAGCCACACCAGTATGCCAGGAAGCTCCCCTTGCCTGAACTCCAATCACAAGGACAAGAGATACCTTTCCTTTGTGCTATGAAAAACATTTTTTTTTCTCTCTGATAAGTTTTCTGTTCCACTTGGGGACTCTACAAATGGAAATTCTTGTCACAATGACAATTATCTACCCACGCCTCTGTCTCTCTCTCTTCTGCCCAACCACCAGGAACTGCAGCTATTGTTTTTAGAAAATCCTAGTCATTTAATTTTACTAAAGAAGACTAAGGAGCCAGATGCTGGAGTGAAAACCCACTAGCTCAGAGAGGCAGAGAAAGCACCCAGCTGATCTTCCTACTCCACTGATGTCCCAAAAGGAAAAAGTCCTTTCTCCTACTCCATGCTGTCTTAAATACCCTTCCACTCCATGTCCCTCCTTCCTGTATTTTCTTATGTTACTCCCTGTTCCCTCATTTCTGGCTCTGCCCATTGACCTATGGCTGGCTTTACTTAACTCTTGGATTAAAGGTGAGTGGTAGGGCTGAGCCATACCACAAGTAATTCTTTACAGTAAACAGAAAGTTCTTTCATTAAAGGTGCGTGCTAAACTTGTACAACCCCTATGGAAGTCAGTCTGGTGATATCTTAGAAAACTTGGAATAGCTCTACCTCAGAACCCAGCCATACCACTTCTGGGCATACATTCAGAAGATTTCTCACCAAACCACAAGGACATCTTCTCATCTATGTTCATAGCAGTTTTATTTGTAATAGCTAGAAACTGGAAGCAACCCAGATGTCCCTCAACCAAAGAATGGATAAAAAAACAAAACAAAACAAAACAAAACAAAACTATGGTATATTTACAGAACAGAATGCTACTCAGCTATCAGAAACAAGGAAATCACACAATTTGTTGCCAAATGGATGGAACTAGAAAATCTCATCCTGGGTGAGCTAACCCAGACTCAGAAAGATGCACATGGCATCTATTCACTTATAATTGGATTTTAGCCATGTAGTACAGGATAATAATCTTACAACAATATACCTAAAGGAATAGGAATATAGACCTTGTTATCTGTTAGTGGGACACTTGCCCTGGTGGAGCTGCTATGTAGGTCCCCAGTGCAAGAGGAACCTCTTAGCCCTCATATGACTGCTTAACTGAGGGGGGCTGACATGTAGGGAGGGACACTCCACTCTGGAAGAGTAGGAAAGGTTAGGGAGGGGGAGAAGGTGGGAGGGTGGGACTGGGAGGGGTGGAGAGAGGGGACTGTGATGGAGATGTAACTAGAAGTAATAAATAAACAAAAAAATTAAAAAGGTGTGAGGGTTGAGTCACAACACAACAAGAAATGGGTTTTTCCAGTTAACAATCTCAGGGTTCACAATGTGATTAAATATCCTGCAACATACAGCCCTGCCTACAATGCCTGTGTCTCCTGCCACTAGGAGCTGTCTTTAGTCCTGCAGCCCTTGGTTTCTGTGATATTTTGCTTATTTGTCCTATTTCAGCACATGCCTACAATCTTGCAGGTTCATTAATCCTTCAGGCCTGTGTGACCCTGTTTTTTTGTTTTTTTTTTTTTGTTTTGTTTTGTTTTTTTTTTTTGCCTCTCAACTTCCTCCTAAATGTCCTGCAGCTTCTGTTCTCACCTCTCTCCTAAGGTTTCCTCTTCAACTTTGGAGCTGCCTGCTATGTCTCTTCCTCAAACACTCTCTTCTCTCTGGCAGAACGTATTGGTCAGCCTCTCGAAGCCTGAGTCCATCTGGACCACTACATGTTCTCCTTCAGGTCCTTTTGGGAGCTTATAGAAATTCCTTCCAGTGGAATTTCATTTTGTGATTCTCTTTCCTCCTTAAACTCCAGCTTAGCCTCAGTACAGATCAATGGCTCAAGATTGGCATGCTCGATTTTCGAATTCTTTCATATGATAACAACTCCTACCACTCCACAAACAAGTGATCCCAACATCTCTTGTTGGGATATATATATATATATGTATATATATATATATATATATATATATATATATATATACATATATATATACATATATGGTCTTCTCTACATTTCTTCAATCCCACTCTTAAAATTTTTTTATATGTAGAATTTCTCTGTGCTGTGCTCTAAAATCTTCTCTTAAGACTGTTATAAACTATATCTCAGGATTTGTAAGTTTATTGGGTATGGATAAACACAATCTGTAAAATCTATAACAAAATTTGGCTGAAAATTTATAACAAAAGGCTTATAATAATAAATGTTTACAGGGTAAAATTAATTTACTAGAGCACTATATATATGATTATACTCTTTTTTAGAATACACTATACGTGTAATTTACATTAACTCTTACTAAAAAAATAGATCTACAAAAATAGATATTTTAAATAACAACCACATGGCTGGTAGCCATCTTTAGTAAGGTTAAGGATACATGGCATGTGACTTCACATGCCATGTATCCTTAAGACAACCATATTGTATAAATTAACTAAGGCAACACACAAAAAAATTCTTAATTCTACTGAGCCTTCTGCTTATTATTATATTTTCTTTTTTAGACTAAGAAGACAACAGCAAGTCTCCAAAATATTTTGGATTGGTATAGATTATTGTATGATGATAAAATTTTTAGGGTATAAGTGTCTACTCAGATTAACAAAAGCTCACTTAGTGATTTACACCTAATTACTATGTCTTTGCTAACTGTTCAACACCAGGCTTCTAGAAAATTTAGACAAATAATAACACATGTTTGATAAATAAAGTATATTTCATAATGTTTATAAATTGCTTAAGTCTACTCTGATTCACAGTAATATTTATCTAGCTTCTTTGTCTTTCCTCATTTTGTTATGCTTAAGCTATTTGGATAAATTAAGTCATACAAAAAAACTGTAAAATTTTATAATGTTGTACTATGAAAATATCAGTATAGTAAAGTTCCCAGTTTCCCTATGGGCTGTATTTATGATTTAAAGTTTTGTTTTGATGCTCAAGAATCTTCAATTAAATCTTCAACTCAAATATTAAGGCTGAAACTTAACAGGGATAAAGCTATTAATTTATTATAAACTATTAAAGATATTTAAGACATGCAAGTTAATCCATTTTCAAGGTTATGCCTAATCTCAGATATACTTGAGAGATGGTCCTCAGACTCTTTAGAGATCTGGTGAATGTGGCATTTAAAATGTTTAATGAAAATCCTCCCATAAAATAAACATGTCCCTTCCTAGTAGGAACCCCATGGTCTCCAAAGAAGATAGATAGGCACAACAATTCCACCTCAATTTTGGTAACACTATCCACTAGGAAATGCTTCCCAACACTTCACCTGCTTCTAGGGCTCTGCCCAAGTTGCAGGCACTTTTTAGGTTGATTGCACTACTCTGCCTGTTCAAAGTAGGTCAGTTCCCCAAGTTACTTCTCCACAAGAAAATCGCTCACACCTGGGTCTGGAGGCAGAAGACTGATACTACTCTGTGTGGAAGCTGAAGATTAAGTTTCTGTCCTGTATGATATCTGAAGACTGACCACTGCCTTCCAAAAAGCCATTGAGACCAAGGGAGCCTAGGGCAACCATCTAGGTAGTGGGTAAGTTTCTGTTGTTTTAATTGATAGGTATGACATTTGGATTTTACCTTCTGTTATAGTTAATCATTCTCAGATCTTTGATATTGACTAACTGTAACTTTAAAGCAGGAGCTTTACCAGCTCCCCCCCTAAGGCTACAGCTGCATTGTTAGTTTATTTCATAAAATGTTAAAAAAAAATCAGGCTCCAGGCCTCACTTTCTTAGGGCTACTAGGTCTCCAGCTGAGAAAGAACATTTACTGAACACATTAGCTTACATCTATGATTATGATACTTAGAATACTGAAGTAGGAGGTTTGCCATGAATTTAAGACCAATCTGAGATACAAGGTAAGACCTGTTGTTAGTGTAAATTTATATAATTATATAATTGTGTTTGTTTCACAGTTTACCTGGATAACACCCAGATAATTGAGACTCTTTGTATTATTTTAACATGGTTTTACAACACAATCTTGAGCAATTTAAGTCTGTTCTTAACCCCCTAAGCTATTCTGACTCCCTCTTTGCCAAAATACCCAAGTTACTTTCTTTTTAGTGCTTTCTTTGCTCGAGTTGAATCTTCCTCATCTTTCTGGGACCTCTCCCATGGCTGAATCTCCTTCTTCTTCTCTAATTCCTCCTCCAACTCCTCCTCTCCTGGAGGGCAGGAAGTCAAGCCCTATTCTCTTCCTTGCTCAGCAACTGGCTGTAAGCTCCTTTATTGGTGTACCAAGGGACAATTGGGGAACAGTATTTACACAACATTGAGACAGGAGGTTCTCAGAACAAGGACTACAACCAGATATGGGGTGGGGGTACAGAAATCAGCATTGGAATAACACAATAACCTTATGCCTAAAACCTGTCTTTAAAAAAGAAAACAGTCAGCCAAGACCAGCCAAGGTGGTTCACAAATGTAATTTCGACATTCAGAAGGCCCATGGCAGAGGCAGACAGATCTCTGAGTTCATGGCTAACCAAGTATTTGTAGCAGTCTAGGCCAGCCAGGCTCATATAGTAAGGGACTGTTTCAAAACAAGTAAATAAACAAACAAAAAACCAAAAGACCCAAGCATACAAAATAAAACCAAATCAAACCAATCAACCAGCCAAATATATACACACACACACACACACTAGGCTAGAAGAAAGGGAATATTATACTATGATAGAGCAATAGGATGAAAACAGACTTACAAGCAACACATGTGTGGTGGCTTGAATGAGAATGACTGCCATAGGCTCATATATATTCAAATGTTAGTCCACAGGTGATGAACTGCCTGGGTAGGATCAGGAGGTGTTGTCTTGTTAGAGAAGGTAAGCCATCAGGAGTGGCCTTTGAGATTTCAAAAGCTCATGCCAGGCCCAGTCTCTCTCTCTCTCTCTCTCTCTCTCTCTCTCTCCCTCTCTCTCTCTCTCCCCCTCTCCCTCTCTCCCTCTCTCCCTCTCTCCCTCTCTCCCTCTCTCCCTCTCTGTCTCTCTCTCTCTCCCCCCCCATGCCTGCTGCCTGTGGATCAGGATATAAAGTTCTCTGTACCTGTTCTAGCACCATGGGTATCTGCTTCTTACCATGATGGTAATGGATTAACCCTCTGACACTGTAAGCAACCCCTCAATTGCCTTGGTCATAGTGTCTCTTCACAATAGAATAATAACTAAAACAATATGTTGAAACTGCAATTAATTATCAATTGTATTTATTAATAAGTGTAAACTATAAGTTTAGGCCAGCGGAACATTTACCAGCCTGGCAGGATGCCAGCAAACTTGACCCACCTCAACTGGCAGCCTGACTTGTCCTGGAAAAAGGCCCTGGACCAAAGGTGGCCTTTACCACCTGCAACCTAAACTCTGTTAACTAATATCTTAATAACCATAACTTATTATATTAGGCTGGCAGAACAGCAGGTGGCTTGACAGGAGATTTGCTGGGGTTTGGCAGGAGGCCAATGCCCCTGGATTGCTTGGACCGGTGGCCTGTAAGCCGCCATGGTCCTTTACCCAATAATAAAATACACCAAGACCTTTTAATGTTACAACACTTAGCCCTTAGCTGGGCAGTCTCTTCACTAGCTAATGTAAATTAACCTAGACCATTCAATCCCAAACAATAATGTGGCTGGTTGTTACCTTCCAGAGCTCTCAAACATGTCTGGCTGCTTCCATGTCTCCTGGCAGAAAAAAAGCTTCCTCTGTGTAAAATGCAGGGTTCCTGTTTCTGTCTCAGGAAGTCCCACCTTCCTATACTCTTCCTGCCTAGCTAATAGGCCATCAGTGACTTTTATGAACCAATCAAGAGAATGCCTCAGAAGAAGAGGTAACCAGATCTCAGCATTGAAATCAGCATATCAGAAGCAATGTATTAGACCTTCCTCCAACATCTTCCCTTTTAAGTCTAAGAAAAGATTCCTTTTCTTAATAACAATAAATAAAACAATAAATATAATACAATAAAAATTGTGAAAACTAAAATGTATGACACACATTTTTAATATCAAGTCAATATGTATTTGACTAGTCAACTAACAAATGTATTTTATTATATATTTTATCTTGATGAGTTTAAGGTTCTATACCTAATTCAACTTCCATCCTAACCTCCATTATTAACTAAAGTCATCTTAATCTGAAAACATTCTTTTAATTCCTAGGCGACTTAAAACTTATTGTGAGGCTATAACTATGTAGTCTTCAATCACATCAGAAACCTAAGAAGGATAAATATATCTGAATAGATAGGAAGTGGAGAGCAAGCAACTTCCAAAACTATGAAATGACACACAACTGGATGCCTAGACAGTCCCCAGTTTCTAACATTAGAGCATCATTTTCAGCCTTCTGGCCAAGCACATCTCACAGACTTAATTGTGGAACAGGAAATAAGGTTTGCCCATTCTTGTAGAATCAGGGCATCAATTTACCTGCATTGAAGCATTGGTCAATCTTTGGACTGTATATAGTCTGTTGAGACAGCACGGGTGTTTTTTCCCAGTAGGAATTGTCTTCTGATGGAGATTTTTGATGCTCATCATCTCCTTCTAAGTCCAATGGGAACTGTCAGGTGCTGACAGTCTCATGTCAAATAATTTTTTTAAATAATAAAAATTTCTTTAAATGCCATATTATACAGATCTCTTCAGGTTATTGAAGACCATCTATCTATCTCCTTTGAGTAAGCAAATGTTGCTTGTCTTTAATGACTTAATATCTGAAATTAACTAAACTAATACCTAATGAAATCACAAGTTTGAATGACTATCAACTTGCATTTCTTAATTATCCTAAACAGTTTGTGGTAGTTGCTGTCAAAAGGACTAGAACCTCACAGTGCATTTTGAAGAATTGCATAGGTACAATACCTAACCAAAATATGGCCTTAATTTTGTATCAATATACAAAGATCTATAGGAGTAGATTCAATAATCTACCCTTTTTTCTATCATTCTCATGTCTATAACATTTTGTATTAATAACAAGGATCTATAGGAGTGGATTCAATAATCTATCCTTTTATCATTTCTATATTATATCCCCATATTCCCTCTCTTTTTCTTTTCAAGTCTTCTCCCCCTTTATAAGAAAGAAAGAAGGATAGAGAAAAGAAAAAGAAAGAAATCACCAAGTCTAACCTCCTATACCTTGCTTAAAAGACCATATAACAATTTTTAACTGGTCCCCCTAAACAATATCTATAACTCAGCAAATGTCCAAAGAATCATCCACCCCCCTTTTGGGGAATGGGGCATCACTCTCTTAAAATTGCTTCCTGCTGAATTGGGCTGTAGAAAACCTGTTTGGAGGCTCAAATAAAATGGAAAAAAATGGTTAAGCAATTTAATAGTAACATTTGTTGACCAGGGTAGAAATAATTAATTCAATTGTTTAGCAGTATTTATATTTGTTGTTAATTGATTAGTGGCCATTAATAAATGAGCACACAAACACCACATGGATTTTAACAAGCCTTGGCCTGAATTGAGCAATCTTGGTCCATCTAAGCTAGCTCTTATTTCTATTTCTGAGTAAAGCCCTGTATAATATACATATGTCCCCTGGGCTGTTTTTCTTCATGCTATACCGAAGTTCCAGGTCATGTGGAAAGAGATTCTTTTCTCTAACCCATGGCATGTGTCTGTGATGACCTTCCAGCATTCTCAAACACGTCTATCTGCTTCCATGTCTCCTGGTGAAATGAATTAATCCTCTATGTAAAACACAGGGTTCCTGTTCTAATCTCAGTAAGTCCAACCTTCCTATACTCTTTCTGCCCAGCAAATTGGCTATCAGCGACTTTTATTAACCAATCAAGAGAATGCCTCAGAAGGAGCAGTAAGCAAATCTCAGCATTGAAATCAGCCTATCAGAAGTAATGTTATTAGACCTTCCCCAACAGACCAGTTTCTATGAGCTCAGCATTTTGAATGTCCTGAGAAGTTTGTAGGCTGAAGCTGAACTTTGGATGAGAAAGTTTAGGACTTTACTGAAGCTTTTGCTGGAACAGCCTGTGAGGCGCGATCATTTGGGGTGCTTGTGTTATATTCTTTGGTGCCTGGTCTCTTTTTCTTCAGAGTTTCCAGTTGTCCAGTGGTCTCTGGACTCCTTAATTGAAGCTTTTATTCTCCTGGAAAGATAAGAACAGAAACCTGCTCTAACCCTGGCTCTAGGTTTTGTTTTGTTTTGTTTTATAGCATGTAATATCTTTCCTAGGGCAAATTGATTTTTGGCAATAGAAGAAAATTTTATCTTTCAAAAGAAATCTTGAAAATTTGAAACTAAATATATCTTTAGCTGTATGTAAAACAAAATAATCTTAACTTTCCATCAATTCTATTATAACAAAAAATCTTAAATGTCTATCAATATCTATTAAAATAACAAAATAATCTTAAGTTTTCAATAATAAAAAAGAGACAAAGAATAAAGTGAGGGAAAGAAGAAAATCCCTGAATCTAAACCTTATTTTTTTCACAATACATATCATATATCCGTTCATCCTAGATGACAATAAATGATCATGGTACATAACATAGTACACAACAAAAAACTTCCATCCCATCTCTTGGGAACGGAGGTGTAAATATTTTTGGGTACCCTTTAAAAATTGAGATATTGGTGAATTCCCAGGAAATTAACTATAGCTTTTGTTGTCCAGTGTCTGTGTGATTGATCCTTTTGGGGCTAGCCCTTTTAAAAATGATTTGTATACAAAATTTTGGAGAAAACAGTGATTGAAGCAATATGTCAGGCTGAATCTTTTGGCCTATTTGTCTTGTCATTATTGTGACTCAGTCTTTGGCTCTGAGAATAATTTTTTGCTCTAAATTTGAGCAAGTGAAAGGCATATAACAACTTTGTAAGTCCATTTAAAGCATAAACTCCATCCATGTCAGATAAAAGATTGAAATATCAGGTCATCCAAGATGGCGGCAGTTAGCAGGGACGCATTTTGAGCTTGGGTAAAATAGCTAAACATCATGAAGATATAAACAAGCTGAGCAACAACCTGAGAAGCGTGAAACCACAGGGTCACACCTGGCGAACCCAGGAGATAGTGGGGGTGTCCCTTGGCAGGACTCTCTGACACTCAAGGAAACAGACCTCTCAGCCCAGGGTCCCAGCATGGAACTGAGGGCAGGGGCCCACTGTGCAGGCCACTGCCACAAAAGTGGGCACAAGCCACTCAAATACCCAGGGAGTGGCTTCAAACCCTAGAGGGGGCACTCACCAGCCTTTGGAGCACCGAGCTTCCATGCCAGCATTCCAGCACCAAAAAAAAAAAAAAAAAAAAAAAAAAAAAAAGGGCCAGCAGAGTCACAGGAACAGTTACATTCTTGGCGGAATCATTATGGTGGCAATCCACAGCACATTCTGAGCTACAGGAGAACTGTGGGACCACCTCAATTTATCTCCAGCAGAGTGGCAATCTGGAAGGCACAAGCATATCTGGGCTTACCCAGAAAGGTGTTGGACACATACAGGTCCCTCTACTGGATATACGATCACGTGGAAGAACACTGTGCTTAGATAGAGCAGAGGGCTGCTCTTCCTGCATGAGTGCAGTGTCCCATGAGTCCTATCACTGCAGGGCCTTGGCAGGCAGCCCCAACCACCAGATAGAGGTACCTCTCAGCTTCCTGAGCACCCAATTTCCAGGCAATTGCTCCAGCACCCAAGGGAGAGCAGAGCTGCCACTGAAACGGTAAGATCAGAGCTGGCTAAAAGGCAGGAGGTCAGGTTAAAAGGCTGTGGAACTCCACTGAGTCCAGGTCCATCAGATGGGGTGTGGTATTCATATCAGAGCCAGTGCACCTTGCCCTTTCTCTGCAGGATACCCTGTCTTCAGCACCTACAGCCCCAGGGCAGGAACAGCAAGTTCTTGGCCTTTGTGCACCACCTGAGTAAATCAGACTACATGGGCTTACTCTTAGTGCCAATAGGCACATAGGTGCCCTGGGGACCACCTAGAAGAAGCTGCCTAGGGGGACCACGACCACAGACCTGACCCGCTGATCAGACACACGAGTGGCAGGAGATCTGCTGCTCTAACCTACAATTTGTGATCCTCATACTCCCACTGAAGTCACTATGAAGAGCTGCTAGAAACCAAGACTCTGCAAGCTGCAATTAAGGGGAGCCTACTGGCCTCCTTGCAGGTTGTTGCTGTCTGTTCTGCTGGCCTAATAATATAACAGTTTATAGTTATTAATATATAAATTTATTAACTAAGTTTCAGTTTTAGAGAATGATGGGACCTCTACAGGTCTTTTATTGTTCAGGATTGTTTTATCTATCCTGTGTTTTTTGTTTCTCCCTATGAAGTTGATAATTGCCATGCCAAGACCTGTGAAGAATTGTTTTGGAGTTTTGATAGGGATTGCAATGAATCTGTAGATTGGTTTTGGTAGGATGGTCATTATTAATATGTTAGTATTAATACAGATCCATGAATATGGGGGTATCCTATTTTCAGATATTTTCTTCAATTTCTTTGTGTGATTTAAGTTTTAGAAGCGTTTCTTTTATAAATGTAGGTGCCTTTGTATTTGGGGCATAGATGTTCAATATTGAGATGTCCTCTTAGTGGATATTTCCGTTAACGAGTATGTAATGCCCTTCTCTGTCTTTTTTTATTAACTTCAATTGGAAGTCTATTTTGTTCGATATTAGGGTGGCTACTCCAGCTTGTTTCCTGGGTCCATTTGCTTGGAAACCTTTTCCCAGCCCTTTACTCTGAGATAGTGTTTATCTTCAATAGTGAGATGTGTTTCTTGTATACAGCTAAAAGATGGGTCTTGTTTACGGATCCAGTCTGTAAGTCTGTGTCTTTTTATTGGGGAGTTGAGTCCATTGATATTGGTGGATATTAGTGACCAGGGGTTGTTATTTCCCATTATTTTGGTATAGCTGGCCATCTTGTGTTTGTTTTTGTTTAGTTGCTGTGGAGGTTTCTATTTCCTCTGTTTCCTTGGGTGTAGTTATCTTTTCTGTGTTTGAATTTTCCTTCTAGGATCTTCTGTAGGGCTGGGTTTGTGGGGAGATATTGTTTGAATTTGATTTTTTCATGGAATATCTTGTTTTCTCCATCTATGTTGTTCGAGAGTTTTGCTGGTTATAGTAGTCTGGCTGGGCACCTATGTTCTCTCAGGGCTTGTAGGACATCTGTCCAGGCCCTTCTACCTTTTAAAGTTTCTGAGGAGAAGTGAGGTGTAATTCTGATGGGTCTGCCATTGTATGTGACTTGGCCTTTTTCTCTTACAGCTTTTAATATCCCTTCTTTGTTCTCTACATTTGGAGTTTCTATTATTATGTGGCGAGAGGAGTTTCTTTTCTGATCTAATCTGTTTGGTGTTCTGTAGGCCTCTTGGATTTTTACTGGCATCTCTTTCTTTAGGTTTGGGAGGTTTTCTTCTATGATTTTGTTGAAGATATTTCCTGGACCATGGAGTCGGGAGTCTTCTCTTTCCTCTATGCCTATAATTCTTAGGTTCCATCTTTTCATTGAGTCCTTGATTTCTTGGATGTTGTGGGTGAGAGATTTTTTAGCTTTCTCATTTTCTTTGGATGCTGTATTGATTTCTTCCATCGAATCTTCCATGCCTGAGATCCTTTCTTCCATCTCTTGAATCCTATTTTTGGTACTCAAATCCATAGTTCCTGTTCTCTCCCCTTGATTCTCCATTTCCATTTTTAACTCTGACTGTTTTTTCTTTATTGTTTCCATTTCCATTTTCATTTGTTGAGTGATGTTATTTGTTTTGTACATTTCCTGCTCCAGTTTGCTTGTCTTTGCCTGGAAGTCTTCCATTGCCCTCTCTTTTTCTTGTTCAAGTTGACTCACCTTGTTCTGAATTTCTCTAATGGTGTTTTCCATCGCTTTCTTATGTGGAATTGTGGCTTCTTTGAATTCCTTCATAGATTTAAGTTCTTCTTGAAGGGACCCTATCACTTACTTTCCATAATGTAAAATTGTCATCGTTTTCATGTGTTTCAGCTGTGGTGAGGTGGTTCAAGCTGAATGGAACAGCGTTGCTTTCTTTTGTTGGAGTCATTTTGCTCTTTTTTTTTTTTTTTTTTTTGGTCTGGGGCCTCTGGACATGTGGAATTTTTTAGCTGTCTTCTGGACTTGGGTCCAAAGGGGGCGCTTTGGTGTAGGAGTCGAGTTGCCTTACTCCACCCCTATAAGGTGAGTCATTCAGCCTTGCCTCCTAGGTGGAGACCTAACTAATCCAGGGGGTGGAGCTGTGTACAAGTAAGCTCTGGTTCCCTGCCAGAAGGGCCAGTACTAGTAAAAAAAAGTCCGATATAAAACAGTTTCAAATACCTCGCAGTTTGCCCGGAGTTGGCTTCTGGGGTGGGTAAAACTGTCTTCACCCCCAATAGCCTTGCCACTCCCACGGCCTGAAAACTGGCCAGTGATGTCACCACAGTGGGTTGCAATCTGCAGCCTGAAGGCACTTTCAGCCGAGCTTCGCTCACTTCCAAGGGTTGCAACCTTTCGCCAGATAGCTGGATCATCTCTGGGAGACCTGGGGGATGCCCAGCAGGATGGAGATTATCTCTGCGTGGGATCTGAATCTGCCCACTGGGTATTAGATTGGAACTTACCTGGCGTGTCTCTCCTGGTGGGGGTTGGGGAAATCCTGATTCCCGGATTAAGCGGCTTCCTTGCGTGGCCGACGGTAGGAGGGAGCATCCTGCCCAGGGACCCCCAGTGGTCCCTGGGTAGTTGGGTGAGATCCGGGGTGGGGGGGGTCGAGCTGTTTGTACAGCGTCCTGCAACACTCGCTGCCCAGTGAGTGTTAACCCCGAAATCAAAATACGTCCTCGCAGACCGCCACCATCTTGGATCCCCCACTTAGGTGTGCTTTTAAAAGGTAGTATAAGATTTCTCCAGTTTCTTTATGAAGGCACTTAGTGCTATGTATTTGCCTCTTTTTTTAATAATTTATTTTTTATTTCTTCAAGTTACATCTCAATCGCAAACCCCTCCCTACTCCCCCCACCAGTCCCACCCTTCCACCCTCCTCCCCCACAACCCCCCCTTCTCTTTTTTTTTTTTAGTTTAAGGTATTTCTTTTTCCCCCCAACAGCTCTCCCTTTCAGTCCAAATAATGGTTCTTTTTCTTATAACTATAAATACAATACAAAACAACAGAAATAAATAGGCCACAATTATAAGAGTTATATGGCTTAGCATACATTCCCAATGTCCATTACATATGTATTTGGCACCTGATTTTAACATTCTACTATCTAACCATCTCCATGAGTTTAAAGTTCTATAC